>PVIC010000301.1:0-136023 GCA_004025085.1 Thryonomys swinderianus | reverse complement strand
TGAGCTGCTATGAACAAGGGTGTACATCTGTCTTTCCAATGTGAGTTTTTAAATTCTTTTGGGTATATTCCTAGCAGGGGTATAGCAGGGTCAAATGGGACCCGTAGTCCTAGTTTTCTGAGAAATCTCCACACAGATCTCCACAATGGTTGCACAAGTCTGCAATCCCACCAACAGTGGAGAAGGGTTCCTTTCTCCTGAAAGCAGTGAGAGAAAGGAAGAAAATCACCTACAAAGGGAAGCCCATTAAGAATGCCTACTAATCTTGAGTCAGAGTTTTCCAGATAGCGACACTCTCAGTCTTTGATAACGTATACAGTGAAAGACTTAAGGACAAGCTACAGCCCAATGGCTTCAGTCGATATACTGTGTTCAATAGTCATCTCCTTTCACCAATCACTCCAGAATCCACTCACTCTTGAACAAATGTTGCGCTGGCATAGGGCAACTCAGATCTTCATTTTTGAGGCTAATCTCTCAAGTATAATGACATGATAACAGCTGTACATCAGCTATATATATTGTATACAGTTATTACTGAGTATAGGCACACAGAATTACCCTGATAAATTTCATAAGGTATTCATGTACTCTTTCCTATACCTGTTATAGAAGGGTAAACTTACCTCACACAATAAAAAGAGACAATTGTTCAGACTGTCTTGTAAGTTGCTTCCTTGTCTTCTAATCTAGGACTATAAGGGGATTAAATTATAAGACTGCAATAACAGATTTAATGTTGAGAGTCTGTGGAAAATTTATTATTTTCCTTGATAGAAGTGTATCTTTTCCATCCCTGGAACCAGGAAATTTAGTTCAGTAGAACCTAATATTCCAGGAATTCTACAAATTCTCAAATGGGTAACTGGCCATCATAAAGAGAGATTTCACTTTTACTTTCACTCAATCATAATGTTTCAGATCTTCAGGAGTTAATTCCCAAGTAAGAACCTTAACTTTGGCCCAAAGAGGCTATTTCAAAATTCTATTGGCCTGGCAGGATTTTAAAATTACAGTTCTCAATGAGATTACAGAATTGCATACCAGTTTCCATTTATTTTCACAATTAAGTGAAGGCAATGTCAAGTTCTAATTCAGGACAATAGATGAAATACCCTATGAATCCTTGGATATTGGAGCTTGTTGAGACATTTCAAGCCAAAAAGAAAACCCATATTGGGAATACTTTCTATTATCAAAAAAGATGAATTTTGTATTCACTAGGAATACAGAAATTCTAGTGTTATCAGCTTCTAAGCAATTGTCTCATCTTTAGTAGATTTTACTGAAGGATTTTGTTCACTTGTATTCTTCAGAATTCATGTTTCCTGACTTGTAGCTTTAACCTCTGATGCGCCAGACAGCCTAGGTTTCCTAAAGATTATTCCCTCACAGCTGTCAGTCTACCTTACCTATGTATTGCAATGATTATATTTGTCCCTCTAATGGTTAAATACTGCTCCATGGTTTCAAAAGTCACAGAGCATCATGGCTCTATTGATTCTCAATAGTGTAGTCACATGACAACATTCCCTTCTGCTTCTTTTTCTCAAGGGTATTTACATTCTGTCTCCTTTAAGAGAAAGGAGTAAACTTTGAGCTCTACAGGAAACATAATCAACTGGTTGATTGATTATTCTAGTATTACAGCCATGCTAAAAGACATTAATGCCAAGACAGCTAATCTCTTCTTTAACATTTTCCAAGGATGTTCTGGCAAATCTTTCACATTTAGCATGAGCAATAGTTTCTCCAAGTGTTAAGGAATCATTCCAATAGAATTAGAATCATTTTGTAGGGTCTCTACAAGTGCCTTAATTTTGAATCTCATGTGAGTTCCCTGTATCAAGAAACTCCTCATTTTATTTTATATTCTCAGTCCCACTCATATTGACAATTTTAACATTAAATTTTAAGCATCTTCTCCAAGTTTCTACCAAACAGAGACTATAAGGTTTGGTAAGTAATCCATTTTCTTCCTAAAATATCCATAGGAAATCTTGATTGCAAGTTTTAGTGCCTATTTCTTTTCTAATAGGGCCCTGATGTTAGTATCAGATTCTTTCCAGGGCTGTGAATCCAGTTCACTGTGTTACTGTCAGAGGTTTGCTCTCCACTGTTAGAGGAAAAGATTGTTGCAATGTGACTCCACACCTTTCTGGCTACCATACCCGCTCTGAGCTGTCACTTGGCTGCCTCATGCTATTTATTCACTCTCAACCTAAAAGGGTTTCGGGGTTTTGTTGTTGTTGTTGTTGTTTTCAGTTATCACTTGAAAATCAACACCATTACTTTATAATTACTGTTCTTCCATATTTGGAAACTGCTAGAGATTTTGCCACAGTATTAGTATTATAACCACATGGTTATAATCACATGGAGTATCACTTATAATAGTGCCCTGTTTCCATATGACTGGTGACTAATTTAGCTCCAAAACCTTGTTTGAAGGTTTGCTCCTGCGGTCACTTTTGGCACCAAATGCCTTAGCTTGGATTCCTTCCAAGACGACTGCTCAGACAAGCATTTGCATGTAAATACTTGATTTGAGAAGTTATTTCAGGAAGTACCACCAGCTCATGAGAAAATATGTCAGCAAAGGAAAGGAAAGCAAAAGAAGGTGAGCTGCAAAGCCAGTGACCAGTGGGGGCAAGGGGGCTCAACCTCATGAATACACTTGGGGGAGATACTATTATCTCATTCACAAGCTTAGGAAACTGCAGTATGTGTCCCCTGCTCTCTCTGCCATTGGTTCAAACATCAACTCCTTGTTCCTTTCAACCTTCTGAGTACGTAGGGCAAGTCAGTTCCTGTAGTTAGAGTACAGCCTTCAAGCAGAGAGCCACAGTTCTTCACAGGAGGCAGCCTTCAGGAAGTGCATGTCTGTGCACAAGAAATATGGAGAGACACTGGTTTCACCAGCTCAGCAAGGAGAGTCTCTTCTTTCTCATAAGGTTGAGAAAATATAGTCGCACTAGACAGAGAAATCTATTTTGTGACATATGTGTACTCAAAATAGGAAACTGTGTACACTGTGATAAAGGTGTCCGAGGATTACTTCCTCTAATACATCCTCTCCCCTTGGCCTAGTTGTTGAAAAAATCCTCAATTTTAATTCTTTTGGCCTTTTGATAGCCTCTGTTAAAAAGTAAGTTATACTTGGAAATGAACATCCTTGAACCATTTAGCAACTAAATTTGATACATAAAATAGGAAAATGCTTGTATTGTTATAGCTATTAAACTGAAAGTATATACTGACATTGCTGCATAAAATATTACAATATCTCTTTAAATCTGTAATATTTGGAGATCTGAGTCTATAAATAAATAAAAAGCGTGAGCTAAGATAAAGATGCCAATTAGTCTGTTAAGCTCACTAACTGGATATGTGACTTATTCAAACATAATAGCCTGTGTCACATACTAAGAACTTTCTTGAGCAATTGATGTCCGCTGCTCAATTCTCTAATGTCCTTCCCTCTCACCCTACTTTGCAAAGACTGGATCCATCTCCACGCAGGGGCTATTATGGTGTAAGTAAAATCATAATTTGTATTGTGATAGATTCAACCTTTCTTCAGAGGTAAACGAGTGAAAACACACACACACAATGTATTGTGTTTTATTCCATAGTATGTCATTAATCTCCTCTAAATTCTTCAGTGCAATGTTATAGAAAATGCTCCTCCAATTATCTTTCTTCCTTACAGGGATCTACTTTCAGAAGCCCAAAAATAACTCCAGTAAGGAAAGAAAATGAGGCATGTTAGTGTTCAGCACAGGACAGCTCTGCACTAGGCCCTAGGGAGAAATGTCTCAGCAGAGGGCATTTGCCGCTTTCCAGGCTGCCTGTATCACTCAGGGTTCCAGCCAGAAACAGATGGCACATTCAAATTAGGATAATTTGAGGAGGATTTAATTAAGGGGCAATTTACAAAAATGAGGGTAGTATATAAAGAAACCACAAGGGATGGTGCAGCGTCTCCTGTCATTACCACCCACTGGGTTGAAGGAGTGAAGAGAAGGAGTAGTTTAGGATCCCAGTGACCCAGAGAGCTGAACAGAGAGGCCCTTTTGCAGAAGCTAACAGTCCAGTCAAGGGACAAAGCAGCCCTCAGGAACATTGCAGGAAAGACATGGAATAATCACCCCTGCCTCCTTGCTGCCCACACCGACCTTCCACTTGGGCTTTCTGTCGGCTGACTGCTGAAACCACACAAGAAGGGGACAGGTTGATGGTCTGTGTACAAATCAGAAACTCACGGCAGCAAACGGTGTAAAGGTGGAGATGTGGATCTGAAAGAACACTAGGTTAATCCCCAACCACTTCTTTTATTTGTGTGCAGAGGGGCTCTCTATTATTAATTTAATAAAATTTGGGATCCATTTTTCATTAAGGGAGCTTAGCAAAAATAACTTCACTCCCTACAATTTTGGAAGCTATGATCCCTCAGTCGGGGCATATGCTAGACAGTGAGCAATTTCAACAATCCTTCTGGATGGCTTGAGGAAAGAGCAAGGATGCCCCCAGAGGTGGTTTTAGTGAACGGGGTCGTCACAGCCAGTAGAAAACCAGTATGTAGGGGTGGCAGCCCTGGCTGCCAGGGACAGAAAATGTTTCCAGTAGAGGATCTGCACTCTACTTCTATCAGGTTAGATTTACTAAATTTTTCCAATTCTTCAGCCTTCCTGTCACGTGTGTGTGTGTGTGCGTGCGTGCGTGCGTGCGTGCGTGAGAGAGAGAGAGAGAGAGAGAGAGAGAGAGAGAGAGAGAGAGAGAGAGAGAGATTCAAATTGCCTGGCAGCATAAACTCACTAGAAACTATTTGTAGTTTTTAGAGTAAAGCATTCTGATTAAAAGAGAAGAAATGATAGCATGAGGGGGCTGCAAAGGTAACATTAGAGTAGCTACCATGACCTCCAAGAAGTCTAAGGTTATTTCCTGAGTGATCTAACCTTAAACAGTCTTGGTAAATAAGCAAGATTCTGAAGTTGATCGTATTGCCTAATTAGGGCTAAAAACAAGCCAAATCCTCATCTAGTGTTCTAGGAGGACACTATCACCAGGCAGCCTGGAGCAGCACATCTACGATTCATATTTCACCTACAGTAATCTGGAACAAAAGGCCCATTGAAGGCATTGAGAAACCAAGCAACTGTAATAGAGCAGTACGCCAGGAATGAAGCATTCAAGGACTGCAGGGTGAGCAGATGCTTCTAATGGCACTGGATAATTTAAAGAAAAACAATGAGCAGCAAACTAAATCCCTAAATTTTTGGCATAAGCCATAGAATGAAACCCAGGCAATTTCTACAAATAAGCTAAAGCACCATTTATCTTTTCATTGACATAGCTGAGATGTGAGGAGAAGCATATTTAAGATTACAGCTCCTATGTTTTAAATCACAGCCTTCTAGGCCTCTATCCCACATTTTCCAGACTCTTCATCTTCCTTTTTCGCAGAGGTTCTTGTAGTGAGGTACTGCCATGACCAGAGTATCGCTTGTCCTCTCTGAAGTTCACATCGAAATATATTTCCCAGTGTGAGTGTTACGAGATAGTGGGGCTATTTAAACTGATTAGATCACCAAGAGGAATTCATGTCTTTCTGGAGGGATGGGGTTAAATCTTAAAAGACTCAAATAGTTATCCTGAGAGAATGTTGCTCAAAAGGGAGGATAAACCTCAGGGTTCTGCCTCCTGCACGTATCCCCCCATCAGCTCTGCCTTCTGCCAGGACTCACTGAGTCCTTCACCAGAGGCAGCCATCTGACCTTGGATTTCTAAGCCTCTACAACTATGAGACAAAGTAGACCTTCTTTTAATATATAAATTACTCCTTAGGTATTCTGCTGTTACTGCAACAGAAAAAAATGAACTAAGACATATGAACTGTTGAAAAAGTATTAATGGGGAAAGGCTTTATTGTGTAAAATGAGGAATATAAGACTTGTGATAGGTGAAGGAAAAGTAGTGGCAAATTGTAAGATGACAAAACATGAAGTAGGGACCTCTATTGTTAAGGATAATAAGCAGAATGTGAGAAAGCCACTCACATTTTCCCTGGACATTATTTTTCAAGAGCAAGGGTCTTCCTAAATGGGAATAAAAAGGAAAATACAAAGAAACTGGAAAATAAATTGGGGAATATATGTTTTCTCACCAGTAGATTTTTGCCCCCGGATTTGTCTAAATCTTGGTGTTCTTATAAGCTTTTAAGATGGCTACTGCACACAAAAAGTTTTCTTTAGAGTTTGTTAGAAAACAGAACTCTATTTGCCTACCAGTTCTCCATAAAAGAGAGCTATATTTTCTTTTTTAATAAAACTATGCTTCTAATTATGATTCTTTCAAATCTAGGTGGCTCAATGATACTGTCTTTTATGGATGCCTCATTTTCTGATATTTTGTTTAAATACATTATTAGTTTTTATGGCATTACAAAAATGTTCACAATTTCTTTTGTACCCAATTGTCAAGAAATAGTAATAGAATACTATAATCACTAAATTGTGGTAGAATATTATGATACATACACAAAAAGTATCTCTGAAATCAGCATGACTTCAATTTAAATGGAAATGCTTTCATGCATAATTTTGAATCCTGTAAACAAAATGAAGCAGGGGTCAGTTTTTCAATAAAGGAATGTAGAACCTATGTATCCAACATCAATTTTTTTAAATGTAGTTTTGAAATAACTGTAATATCAGTCAATAAAGTTCAGACATTCAAAACCAATTTTTTGGAAATCAACCTGTTTCTAACCTACCAACTCCACTCCGTCTCATATGAACATCTTTATTGAGTACATTTGAGAAACTTTCTCACTCTCTCTCTCTCTCTCTCTCTCTCTCTCTCTCTCTCTCTCTCTCTCTCTCAGTGCCTCTCCCCCTCCCCCCATCTAAACCAGTCATCATCTTATTTAACTTCCATCTCAGTTGGGACCGAACTCCACAAGTTCTAGAAGCTAATTGAGGCATATGTGTCCTGGGACAGACTTCATTTCCCTGTCCTCAGTTGCTCCTGAAAGAAAACCTCTGAGATGACCACTATGGCTGAGGACAATCCCCAGGTGTGCTGCTACCTTCAGAGCACAAGCCCCTCTGCTTTGCATCTGATTACCTGATGGTTTCTACACTTACTTGATGTAGGTTTAGATGAGATTCTCTGTCAGTGCTGATTAGATACTTGCCATACCCTTGCCTACACATGTGTACAGAATTCTCTGCATTGCTAACCTTCTACTTGAGTAAAATGGCAAAGTATGGTAATGATCTGGGATCCTTCTTATATCCATAACCTCAACATGTTACCATATTTCCAGTTCCTCTGTCCATGCTTCAATGGGGTCTGATACCTTGTTGCATTTTTATTCTCAAATGTATCTGTAAAGCCCTCTTCTTTTCTCATACAAAAACCCAACAATTTCATGAGGGATGCTAAGAACAGTGGATGATAAAAGACATCTACCTCTTGTATTTGTAGAATGAATGAAGAGAGCAAGCACTTCCTTCTCCTTCCTCACTCAGAACTCCTCCATTTCGCTCACTACTAACACTTTGGGCTAGGTAATTCCGTGTGTGTGTGTGTGTGTGTGTGTGTGTGTGTGTGTGTTGCTGAGTATTAATATTAAATCCAGTGTATACTAAGCTATATTCTCAGCCATTTTTTAATTATTTAAGTTTTAAATTGGAGAAAGGTTCTCTATCAGTTGCCCAAAGTGACCTCAAGCTTAAAATTATCCTACCTTAGTTTCCCAATATATCGAATTACACCACCACATGCAGCTTAGATAATTCTTTATTTTGTAGGCCAGTACCTATATACTAAATAATACTCAATATTCTTGTATTCTACCTACTAAATGATAAACACCCAATTCTTCTGTTCTCATGACCATAAATACACAGATATTAACAAGCATTGCTTTGAAATTAGCTGAGTTACCTTTCTCCCAACTGAGAACCACTATTCACTTCTGATATCTAATGGTATAAAGAATATATATATATACTATATGCAGACATACAACATATATTATATGTACATATAGTAAAGCTTGAGGAAGAACAATAGGAGTCTCCTCTACTAAAATTTCTCCACATCTATACTGTCTCTTCATTATTCTTGGTGACAATGAAATCCGATATTTCAAAAGAGCTAAGAGTTCTCTTTTCTCAGTAGTGAGTTGTCTCCATAAAAATACATTTTCATGTAATTTCAAGGTCAGTATGAAACAACAGGAATTAAAAAAAAAACAAGCTGAGCATACCTTAAATTAATAGTTCACTTGCTATCTTGTCCAGGTGCCAGAACTTGTTTTGAGATCCAAGTGTCATATGTTATAGTTGACTGTACTCTCCTGAAAATTACAACAGAGCTTTCATTCTGTACATTGCTGTCTTTCCATGGTGAATCCTCAAGTCCACAATTTAAAATTTCTGGATAAAAATTGTAAATTATGGACATTTCCTCAAGAAACTTACATCTTAACTGCCTCTCTACCAGTCACTGTCTTTCTACTTCATAAAACTTCATGAAAAAGAAAAATAATCTCCCTACTCTCTCTTCATCACTTTCTTCAGCCACTTGAAATTTGGTAATATAATTTCTTCATTTCCCCCACTAAAGTTTATCTTATAAAATCACCATCTGTGATATCAAATACATACACTTCTGGATTTTTTTTGTTTTCCTTATCAACTCTATGATAATTTATCATAATCATTTTGCTACTCCATTGTTGGCCTAAATAATATCCAGCTCCTCTCCAACAAATACTGGATCAGTTCCTTCTCATTTCTTTGCCGGTACAGATATTGCCCGGTTTCCTTCTTGCAGAGACTATCTCCCGTTTTGGTTAGAATGGTCTCCCATCATTTGATGTTTCTATGACATATGTCTTCCACTCACTCTTCCAGGTACACTCCTGAGTCTCCTCACCTGGTTCTGTTTACTCAAGAAGTTCATCTGAAGGGGCAACATCAATGATGCCTAGATACTCTCACTTCTTCTAATCAGATTTGTTCAACAAGAATACAGAGAAATGTAAAAGTTTCATGTCAGGATATAAAACTCCATTTGTCCCCTTTGGGTTTCCCGAAGCTTCTGTACCCTCAATAGGTGCTGTTGCTCTCATAGTAGCCTCCTTGCTTAACCAGACTTTCTTATTTCCTTATCTCTGTCTCTTGCTTTAGATCCAATATACCCTTTTCCCTTATTTAGATGAAGAAGTTATGATAATTTTGTTAGAGTTAGTCACAACTTCCTCCAATATCCTTGTGGTTTTCTTTTATCATGTCCCCATGACCATATTCAATCTCTTTGTGACTGTATCTTTGAATTATTCTAAATATTGTTAAATGTGAGTTCAGTTTCCCATTGGAAACCTGAACAACATGTGGTATACTGTTCTTAGTAAATGTTATCTTTCTGGGACAAAATACTCTATACCCAAAGTTAGAAGAGGAAACATTTATTTAGTTCACATTTTGTAGAGGTATCACAAAATCTAACTAGAAACTGCACAACAGTGGTGACAGCAGACATCCTTGTCTCCTTCCTGATCTTAGTGTAAAAGGTTTCAGTTGCTATAGGACTCTAAAAAAGGCGATAGAAGAGCATATCAGAAAATGGAAAGACATCCCTTGTTCCTGGGCAGGGAGAAGTAACATAGTCAAAATGGCTATACTCCCACAACTATTATACAGATTCAATGCAATTCCAATTTAAATTCTATCACCATACTTCACAGAGCTAGCAAATAATCCAAAAATTCATCTGTAGCCACGAGACCTAGAATAGCAAAAGCAATTCTAAGCAACCATAACACTGCAGGGGGTATTACAATTCCCAATTTAAAACTGTACTATAAAGTCACTGTGATAGAAACTGCATGGTACTGGCAAAGTAACAGACCTGAGGATCAGTGGACTAGATTAGAAGATTCAAAAACAACTCCAGGTACACTAAGCCACCTTATCTTTGATCAAGGAGATTAAACAGGAAAGAAATGGGAGGAAAGACAGCCCCTTTAACAAACAGTTCTGGAAAAACTGGGCTTTACCCTGACAAAAACCAAAACTAGACCTATCTTTTTCATCGTGTACTAAACTAAAATCACAATGGATTTGAAACTTAAACATTAAAACAGAAACAATAAACCTGCTAGAAAACAAGTTAGGTAAAATTCTTGGAGAATTTGGCTTAGGCAGAAACTTTATGAACAAAACTTCTTTAGCACAAGAACTAGCAGAAAGAATCAACAAATGGGATCTCATCCTACTAAAAAGCTTCTGCACAGCATAAAAACCACTGACACCACTAAAAGACAACCAACAACATGGGAAAAAAATCTTTATTACCTTTTTGTCAGAAAAGGGCTACTATCTAGAGTATATACAGAACTTAAACAAATCAGTCCCCCCAAGTTTAAAGACCCAGTTCAAAAATGGGCATTTGAAATGAGCAGACACCTCTCACAGGCAGAAGTCAAAGCAGCCAAGAAGCATATGAAGAAATGTTCAACATCACTGGTCATTCGAAGTTGGAGATGAAAACAACACTGAGATTTCATCTCAGTCCACAAAGAATGGCTGTCATTGCAAAATCAACCACCAGTAAATGCTGGCATGGCTGCGGAGAGAAAGGAACCCTTCTCCACTATAGGTGGGATTGTAGACTTGTACAACCATTGTGGAGATCTATGTGGAGATTCCTCAGAAAACTAGGACTAGAGGTCCCATTTGACCCTGCTATCCCCCTGCTAGGAGTATACTCAAAGGAATTTTAAAAATCACATTGGAAAGACAGATGTACACGCTTGTTCATAGCAGCTCAGTTTGTGATAGCCCAATCTTGGAAACAACCCAAATTCCCATCAACTGGAGAGTGGATAAAGAAGATATGTTTTTTGGGGGTTTTTTTTTTTTGTTTTTTTAGAAAATGGAGAATTACTCTGCCATAAAGAATGACAAGTGTCACTCATTATGTGCAAATGGAAGCACCTTGAGGACACACTAATAAGTGAAATAAATAGATCACAGATATGTAAAGACCACATCTTTTCTCTGGTATGAGAACCTGTAGATGTAAATGAGTTCTGGAATGTAGGATAGATTTTGTAAAATAGGAAATATTAAAAGGAAATGTGGTGGCGGAACGTAATGAGAGAAAGAATAAATCTGATTTGGAAGAAAAAGAAATAGCATGGATATAAGGGATGAGGGGTTGTGAGTGCATAGGTATATGGGTAAAAATGAGAATTAACTTCTGTCATATACAGGTACAAATTCCCCAATGTTGAGTGTGATTGTGAGCTGTATATAATGTACCAATAAAGAATTTCATTTTTAAAAAATGGATTTAGAGAGGACTCTGAAGCAATAGATGCAAGACTCTGCTCTACCTCGTGGTAATTCATAAATTGTGAGCCTCACCTCAGGCAGGGGAACAGCTCCAGGAATTATGGTGACACACTCCTGAGATAGAGAATGTAAAGCACAAAGGTTGGTCATTTCTAAGCACTTGATAAATGTTTAGTTTTACTGTGACCTGAAAGTGGTGTTCCTTCCCCTGCGGTCCAGCAATTCTCTATGCCTTTAACAGTCTTTTCATGGACATTTTAAAAAACATTGACAAACGTGTTCAGACATTTCTCATTTTCCTAGGATCATATGCTGTGATGCCACATGTTTAGCATCTACCATATAAGAAGTATCTCCTTGGACACAAAAGGGCCTGTGTTTGATCCACAGTACTGCCAAAAACAGAAAAAAAGTATCTCCTATCATCTCGTTCTTTGCAGCTTTCTTTATCTTTCAATTATGTTTTTCTCTCTTTCTTGGTATCTCCCATGACTATATTTTGTAAAAGCAATTTCTTCTTGTTCTGGTGTAGGCATTTATATTTCTTTCACATTTATTTTATTTTATTTTTTTTTTTTTATTGAGACAGGGTCTCGCTTTGTAGTTCAGGCTAGCTCTGAGCTCACTATGTAGCCCAGGCAAGCCTCGAACTCAGCAATCCTCCAGTCTCTGCCTCCCAAGTGCCAGGATTATAGGCGTGAGCCACCTTGCCCGGCTCTTTCACATTTTTAAGTGTTCATGAATTTCTAGACAGACAATGACTAACTGGCTCCTAACAATTTAACAAAACAAATTTATTCTTATTCCTATTTTTTTCAAATGAAGAAACTGAGTGTTATATACATCATCTTGATCACCCAGCATAAACATTAAAAATGGAGCTAAAAATTGGCTGGGCTCAGCCAAGCAGCCTCCCCCACTCATTTTCCCAGATTGCTGTGCCCGCTGCCTCAGTCTTAGATGCACCACTGCAGATCCTCTTGGGCTGCCACTATCCCTATCCACGGTTTAATTCCCCTACTAATTGTAAGTTCCTGGGATTCAAAACAATATTATTCTACTTATTGTCACTGAAACAAAAAAGGAAAGCAGGAATGAAGAAGACAATTTTTTAAAAACATGTTTTCCATGTAACCTTACTGAACTCAAGAAATTTTTTCTTAAAGTGAAACAAGATGGAGAGATTTCAAGACTGAAATGATTCCGAGAACTGTCTTAAATTAGAAGCTTTGCCAAAGAAATCTAAATCTTTGGCATGTCACTATTGATGACACATGTCAACTTCCATAGTGCTATGAGACAAATATCAACTTGAACTACTTATAAAGCTTTCACTTCCTCTGAAGGTTGACATGGTTGGTTGTATGAAGTCTCAGGTCCTTTTATACTTCTTGCAATCAATACTCCAATTAAAGGAGACTAGTGCACAAAGGAATTGTTCAAATAGATCCAAACCCATTTTCTCCACTTAGTATAAATCCAAACAATGAAATAACAAAGTAAATATTGCACATAAAATAACACTTTCTATGAGGAGTAGGTCATAAGGATACAAATCAAAAGATAAGCAAGGCTTTGTGTATTATTTAAGTATAAAAAAGTAAATGTTAATCTCAGTAAACAATGTCTGTTCCTTTCAGACTTTACACATTCTGTAGATTCAGCATAGAACTGGCAGGATTTTTGCACTTGTTCATTATTGTCAATAAGATTAAGGTATCGATGGCAAGTCAACATAACAGTTATAATCAGTATTTCTAGCTGTATAAGAGAAGATATTTGACTTGTTTACATGAATTAAATAACAACTCATTAAATGTAACTATGACTTATTACTTTGTTTCTTGGAAGATAATGCCACAATATTTTGCCTTGTGAAATAAAGCAAACGATTTCATATAATGTTTGGTTTGAAGTGCATCTTAAATATCATTAGAGAAAGTACCTGAGTGGCTGTAATATTCCCAGAGTTTGAAAACAAAGTCAAATAAAGATTACACTATGGATCTGAAAGTTACAAAGATAATAACATTTCAATATCAAACTTAATTAAATATATCGAGTACATACTATAAAATTCATGTATCCACATGTCGGTTATCTTATTAGTGAATTTTATTACCTTTTAGTGAAATCTCTTAGACGCAAGTGACAGAAATAACTCAGATACCCTTAAGCAGAAAAAGATAATAAAGAAATAATGGAGGTCTTATAAAATTTACTTAAGATTGTAAGTGAACTGCAGAAATTATCTAAAATAGATAAATATAAACTATTAAGATTCTTTCATTCTATTAAAGTTATTTCTCTTTGAATAGCTTCATAATTCATGTGATTAATTCTTTTCCACTTAGAAAACTATGACCATATCACAGTCCTGATTCAGAATATTGAATGCTATACACATTTGTCAACCTTTCTTTGCTGGGTCAAAATATCTGACACTCACAATTTAAAGGAGAAATGTGGTTTCACAGTTTCAGTCTGTGGTTGACTGGCTCAAGGTATAAATATGTTGGAAGAATATACCAGAGAAAAGTTGCTCAATTTAAGCAACTAGAAAGCAGAGCTCAGGAAAAGTGTAAGAGGGTGGGGCCAGGAATCACTGATAGCCTATAGACCAGTCCTTCATGCCTTCTTCAACCTGCTTTCTTCAGCCTGATTCCACTTTCTGGTTGCTCATTCAGGTGTTCAAGTATTAATCACTACACATTGATGAGGTTAGTGCCTTTACAGTCCAATCACCTGTACAGAAGTCTCCTGATCCATTCAAACTGACAATCAAGATTACTCAATACATTGTCCATAATCAGAGTAGAATATTCTGTCAATTCAAAAATCCCCCCAAAGGGGGCTAGAGATTTAGCTCAGTGGTTCTGGCACCTGCCTCGCAAGCACAAGGTCCTGAGTTTGATCCCACATACCACAGTGCCAGGCGTGGTGGCTCACGTCTGTAACCCCAGCACTCAGGAGGCAGAGACAGGAGGATTGCTGAGTTCAAGGCTTGCCTGGGCTACATAGTGAGCTCAGGGCCAGCCTGAACTACAAAGCAGGACCCTGTCTCAAAAAAAAAAAAAAACAGCCCCCAAAAGAAAACCTAGTTGATACTGAATGTCTTAATCATCCAATCAGATCTTATAGCCAATTCCTAACAAACAATATTAGTCTACATTATATAGTTACTATGAATTAGTTCTGGTAAAAGAGATCATATGATAAGAATTTTGGAATGTAATCCAGTTTATATTGATGCATATCAAGTATCCAAAGACAAATGTCTCAATACAGAATTAATCAATTTTTGTTTCTGAGACAAAATAGCTGACATATATAATTTTAAAAAGGAAATGTTTCTTTTAGTTCATGGTTCAAAAGGTTTCATTCAGTCCATGCTCCATTTACTCAAAGGCAAAAACATTGTAGTGGAAGAGCAGGGCATGAGCAACTAATTTTTTTTTATAAATGATCAAGCCAGTGGGATAGACATCTCTCATTAAAGAACATATACATTTAGCACATATGAACATGAAGAGATGTTCAACATTAGGCCATTAGGAAACTGCAAATTACAAATTAATACCATAAGGCACCACAACACACCTGTCAGTGTAGCTAAATTCCAAAGACTGCGAACACAGAAGACTGGTGAGGACGGGGAGACCCAGGACATGCTATTCATTAGCAGTGGAAATGCAAAATGGGGCATCAGCTTTGCAAGACAACTGGCAGTTTCTCGCAAAGGTAAATGTACGCTTTCCTACAGCAGACCAACAATTACACTACTTAGTATTTACCAAAATACACTGAAAACTTACTTCCACACAAAAGACTGTACATAAATGGTTATAGCAGCTTTATATTTAATTGCTAAAACTGAGAAGCAAAGAAAGATGTCCTTCACTAGATGAATGAATTTAGCATACCCAGACGATGGAATATGATTAGGTACTAAAAAGAAATAAGTTATCGAGCCAGGAGAGGAAAGTTAAGTACATATTATTAAATGTCAGCACTACTGGCCCAAGGCATGCCCTGCTAGCTATTTAAATATTACTTCGGCTGTCTGTGAGGTGTTGCTGGATGTCATTACCATCCGAGTTGGCAAACTGAGTATGCCAATGGCTTTCCTTAAAGTACCTGAGTGTCGTCCAATCCTTGAGGCTTTTATAGAAAAGGCAGCAGAAAGCCGGCTTCACTGCGCTGAGTACTGAGGGGGACACTGATCTCTGGCCAGCTCTGCAGCGCCCCCACTCCTCACACCATATTTTGTACTTCGAACGCCCCCAACCCGGTACCGCAGCCCAGAGAAGCTGTCCCCATGGCTCTGCAAACTACTGCCGAGCTGATCTTGCTGTTGTTGCTTGGGCGTTTGTGACCTACTCCTGACAATTATTAGTCTCTCGTATTTAAAATTTCTCTCTGAAGCCCTTCTCATCCTCACTCTCCCAATTTCACCCTTGATTTGATTACCAACAGAACTTGAATGACCTTTTTGAACACGGGTTCTTATCCCTATGGGTTGTAATTACTTCTTTCTTGTAGCTCTTTCACTACCAGAGTGACCTGAGGAAAACAACAGGTCTTGATGAACTCTTGCTCTGTGCCTAGAAGAGTAATTCAGTCATTATTTGTTAGATGAGTGGATAAATGGATAACTTCACCATTACAAATAAAGTAATTGAGTGTCATTTGCATCAACTAGAAGAAATTATCACACTTTTGTAATGCACTTTTATGTAGATGGAAGTAGAGTATTAGAGTTCATAGTTTTTTGAACAAAGCAACATGTGAGTTTTTGTTATTTTTCCTAATTTACTTTTTCTACAAGCCCTTAATTTTAAAAGAAAATATTATGAGGGCCGGAGGGTTAGCTCTGTGGTTCCAGCGCCTGCCTCGCAAGTGCAAGGCCCTGAGTTCGATCCCGGTCACCACATACAATGCTAAGCGTGGAGACTCATGCCCACCAACAATCAATACCACATACCCCAGTGCTGGGAGTGGTGGCTCATGCCTGTAATCCCAGCACTTGGGAGGCAGAGACAGGAGGATTGCTGAGTTTGAGGCATGCCTGGGCTACATAGTGAGCTCAGGGCCAGCCTGAACTACAAAGCGAGACCCTGTCTCAAAAAAAAAAAAAAAAGACTGAGATTGTTGATGAATTTATTTCCCACTGACATCAGTTTCACAGAGAGAAAGATCTTGTTTCCTGGCAACACAACCTCCAAGCTGGCTTTTTTGCTTCCTTCCAAGGGCCAATCCTAGCTATCTGCCTACATATGTCTATCTGGCTTTCTCCCTATAATAATATCCTGTCACTCTGTAAGACTGCCACTACTTTAGAAAATGTACTAACAATTACTCATGCATTCTGTTTGGAAGTTTGGGACCACAGCCCTAAATGAGACTTCTTACTGGGATTTTATCCAAACTCTAAACAGATAATGAACTTAAAACATTGTAAACCATTACAAATACCTGGAGAATGTACACAGTGGCAAAAATCAAGTTATAATCCAGACTGCCAACTAGTGGCCTATACTAAACGAAGTTTTGTAGCATACATTTATAATCTATCAGTTAGTGTCCCTTTGGTAGGAAAGATTTTACTTAGACTCTTAAGTCTGAACTTCTCTCAGATTTTTCCATATTAGCTCACAATTTATCTTTTTTTTTTTTTTAGTTAGGAAAAATAAAGTCTTAAAGTGATGTTTCTTACAAGCTCCAAACTTCTTCCAAAACTTTGTTAGTATATGTGCTGCCGAAACGAGCACACTTCCAAAACTTTTTCTAACCTTCATCTTTATCTAAACATAAAATGTGTTAGAGATTCTTTGTGCTTTTGAGATTCTCATGACATAAAGTTATTGGAATTTGGTAATAAATATATAAAGATAACACATACATTAAAAGTTATCAACCTCTTATATAAAAATCTGTGAAATGTTCAGAGTGGTTATCACCTCAGATAAACGGTTCCTTGCAAAGGAAGATGAGTGAACATTGTGCAAAATGCAAGCAAAAGGATACAAAGGTTTCCCATGAAGAGGAGAGGACATGGAAAAGTGCAAGTGGTGAGTATGTTCTTAAAATATATGTTTTACTTTTGCAAAATACGCTAATGGAGGATGTGAGAGACAGAGAAGAAAAAGATAAATACTGAAGAAAAATAATACAAGAGAAAACTGTACTATTCACTTTTCCCAACCCCTGTGTAACATGAAAACTGGTTTAAAATCACAGCAAATATGCATTTTACTTGATTAATCTGTAGTACTTTCAAAAGTTAGTTCTGATTAGTATATTTACTTGGTTCTTTTATATCATACATGTGAAAATTATTTTGCCCATGTTTATAATCTGATCAATTATTTATTTTGTTGAATATTCCCTTTTGCATTGCAGAGGTGGACATGAAAATTCAGGGTGATAATAAAAACTGCATTTTCCATCAGTAATAAAGAAAGTTGAAATACCTAAGGTGTTATTTTAATAATATTTACCAATTTTATTTACATATCAAGTAGAACAACACACAAGCTTACCAGTGATTACTGCTTTAATGAATTATTTTGATTGCTTCTTTCAGAAAGGAACCCTGTTTAACATTAAATCCTTCTCCATTATTGAAATGCTGATTTGAATTCTCTAAAACAGACTTGTGAATTTTCCTTGAATCACCCCCACTGTTTCCTAATAGGATCCATTTATCTAACAGAGGAAAACCTGCCTTGTCTCCATGTCATTATTTAAACCACTCAAGTAAATTTAAAATTACCCTCTTCTAGTTAAATTATGCATTCCAAAATTTTAACAGAAATTCATCTGTGAGAACTCTATTTAACTTTTAGAGTCCTTATAAAAAAAGTAACTTTTGGCCGGAGGGTTAGCTCAGTGGTTCCGGCGCCTGCCTCGCAAAATCAAACTCATGAGTTCGATCCCAGGTAACCACATACAATGCTGGGCGTGGAGACTCCGCCCACCAGCAATTAATACCACAAACCACAGTGCCGGGCGTGGTGGCTCACGCCTGTCATCCCAGCACTGGGGAGGCAGAGACAGGAGGATTGCAGAGTTCCAGGCTTGCCTGGACTACATAGTGAGCTCAGGGCCAGCCTGAACTACAAAGCGAGACCCTGTCTCAAAAAAAAAAAAAAAAAGGTAACTCTTTATTTAAAAAAATATTTAGAAGTTAATGTTACAGGTGAGAAATATAAAGTCTGCATTGTCAGAATTAAGCACCATCCATAAAAATATTCAAACACCATAGTTTCAGCAAGCATTTCTTAAATATAGGACTTCATAAAAAATAAATGTATTATTTTTCTAAATAAAATGATTTCTGATATAAAAGCATTCTTCTAATTATAGGTATATATATATATATATATGTGTGTGTGTGTGTGTGTGTGTGTGTGTGTGTGTATTTTTTTTTTTTTTTGAGCCAGGTTCTTGCTTTGTGGTTCAGGCTGGCTCTGAGCTCACTATGTAGCCCAGGCAAGCCGCTGTGAACTCAGCAATCCTCCTGTCTCTGCCTCCCGAGTGCTGGGATTACAGGCTGAGCCACCACGCCCGGCACTGTGGTATGTGGTATTGATTGCTGGTGGGCATGAGTCTCCATGCCCAGCATTGTATGAGGTCACCAGAATCGAACTCGTGAACTTGAGCTTGCGAGGCAGGCATAGGAACCACTGAGCTAAATCTCCGGCCTCCTATAGATATATTTTTAAGGAAATTGAAGTCACAATAAAGAAAAATATGTGTATAACCTATAACCTCACCACAAACAATATCATTTTTAATATTTTGATCTCCCCTATTTCTATATACATACATTTGTAGGCATGTGTTCAATTTCACAAATAAAATTGGATAAAATATAGTTGAACATTAAGTGGCAAGCTTAGTATATACAGAGACTATTGGTGTTATACTTTTGGTCTCAAGGATTCCCCAAATTCTCCTTAAAGACCCAATTGGGTTAAAGACCCAATCACCTACATTATGGAACAATTGATAGGTGTTGAAATCTTTAGGAGATATGACCTAGTGCAATCAATTAGATCACTGAATATAAGCCTTCCAAGTGGATACTGAGACTCTGGTCTCTACCTTTTTCTCATATTTAATTCTTGGTTGTCACAAAGTAAACAATTTTGACCCATCATGTGCTCTCCTCTGTGACACACTGCCTCACCATCAGGCCCAAAGCAATGGCTCAGTTGACCATGCACTAACATCTCCAAAATTGGAGCCAAAATAATCTTTTCTTTTTTTTTTAAAGCCCTTTATCTCAAATGATTTGTCATACCAATAGAAATCTGAATACCTCTAAATTCTTACCCTTCATTTTTCATGTCACACTACATGTGTTATGAATTTACCAATCTTATCACTGCCTTATTTCTAAAACTTCCCCATTGTACCTTTTGGAATTTCCCATCCACCTGTAACAAAATTTTCTACAACATCATTATATTTTCTATATATTTCCTATTCCTTTTACAGTAGACCCAAGATCTTCAACCAACATTCTCTAATGTCTAGAGATTTCTCTAATAATAGTTTTTGTGTCACCTACAGCCTTTTCTGGTGCTTTGCCTGAAAGTAGGTTAGGTTTCATCATTATACTCTGTTGTGATTTTTCAGGTTCTTCTTTCCTTAAAAGTTTCTGGTCCTAGGCCAGAGATTTAGCTCAGTGGTTCCGGCGCCTGCCTCATAGGCACAAGGTCCTGAGTTCAATCCCAGTAACCACATAGAATGCTGGGCGTGGTGACTCATGCCCACCAGCAATCAATACCACATACCACAGTGCAGGGCGTGGTGGCTCAAACCTGTAATCCCAGCACTCCGGAGGCAGAGACAGGAGGATTGCTGAGTTCGCGGCGGCTTGCCTGGGCTACATAGTGAGCTCAGGGCCAACCTGAACTACAAAATGAGAAGTTTCTGGTCCTGAATATGATATCATCAGGTTTATAACTTTTACCTCCTATTGCAATTGTCTACTGAAACATCATTTATGGCTGTTTTAAAATTTCTGTACATTACTGTCTATATTTAGGTCTTTTCAGTTACCATGGGAGTGATATATCCAATACTTTGGCCTATCGACTCCATGTATGGTCATTTTAATAATTCAACCCCACTCTCTACTTTTAACAGTCTTTTGGGATTGTCATTATTAAGCTTCTGTAATCTGATTCAAGAATCCTAGTTTTCAAACATTAATTCCTATGTTTTTACCTCATTATCTCTTGTTCTCAACACTTACAGCATTTCTCCTAAGAAATAGAATCCATTAATCTCACCTATTTTCACTGTCTCCCTTTCTACTAAATTCTTTTGTTTACCCAATCCATACAGTTCTAATGCTAATTTTAATAAACGATAGAAAGTACAACCAATTCAGTGCTTATGCAGTCATACCTCTTGGCTCTCTCTCAATGTAGGACATTTATTTGTTAAAAGCTCAACACTGCCTATTTCGCAGCACCCTTGGGCACCCTTCAAGGGTAATGCAAAACCATAGCAGTCAATCTCATTGTAAATTCATGACCACAAATATCAAAAGGTCTCCCATTGCTTTTTGGCAATCATAACACATTTCTGTATCTCATTCATTCTTGATTCCGCTAGACACTCCTGACTCTTTTAAGCATCATCGTCCCCATCTTCTTTCTCAGCACTTTTTTGTTTCCTGCTGAGAAAATGTAAATGAGTGAAAAACAACTTCTAAAACATACCAGATCTATTCATCTACTCATCACCCTGTTTCCCTCATGTTATAGTGAAGTGTTGCTGCTTGTGCCTATCACTTTATAGGCATACTGAATTACATACTATTCCATGCCCAGTGACATTGTAAGTTTTTCTTTCTCCTGCAATTTAAACTTTCAACTCTCCACTGGATTATCAAATCTTTTAATGTGCATGTTGCTTTCGCATCATCTTAAAAATAAATAAATAAAAATAGAGTTTTCCTAAACATTTTTTCTTCCTTTACTGCTCCATTTTTCTTACCTTTTATAGGAAAGCAACTCAATACAAATTTCTATCTCCACGTCTTCCCCTAGAATTTCCTTTGTACTCCACTCTGTTCTCCAGACAACAGTGAGTTTCAAATCACCAAATCAAACCATGGCTTAATTCTTAAGACATATTACTTGATTCATTGGCAACACCAGACACAGTGGATTATCTGTTTTTCCTTGAAATACTCTATTGACTTGCTTTGCATATTATGCTTCTTTGATTTTTCATCTTGTTTCTTTGAGTCTAATTCATTGTTTTGCCTCATATCCTAAACACATCACAGAGAATTCCTTAGACTTCTTCACATTTTTGGTTATCTCACTGAGCTGGTGACTTTAAATTCCACCTGCACACTAATGGTTTCTAATTTCACCTATAAAAGAAATGATTTTTGAACTTTAGACTCCTATGTCCAACCATAGGGCACCACTGTTGTATCTAATAAGTAAATGTAACATTTTAATATTGTTCTCCTGAAGAAATATGGCATAAGGTTATGAACATAAATTCTAGAACCTTATTGCTACATTCAAATACTGAGTCCACCTTTCAACATCATATTAAATAAGCAAAATATTCACATTTATTATGCATTAGTTTTCATTAGAATAAAGATTATATTATTAGCCACTTTACAATACTGCTGAATAGTGTTGTCCAATAAGAATTTAATTTTGGTTTTCATTTCAGGAAAAATATTGTATGAGTTTATAAGGAGCTATGTTTTTGTTTTGTTTTGTTTTGTTTTTGTTTTTGTTTTGTTTTGTTTTTTTGAGACAGAGTCTCGCTTTGTAGTTCGGGATGGCCCTGAACTCACTATGTAGCCCAGGCAAGCCTCAAACTCAGCAATCCTCCTGCCTCTGTCTCCCAAGTGTTGGGATTACAGGCGTAAACCACCATGCCCAGCTATAAGGAACTATGTTTATCTCCCTACTTAGTAAGAGATTGGGGCTGACTTGTAGTTAGATTTTATCAAATTCTTTTACAAGGCTCAATGACTGACCATGTGAATTTACTTATTGGGAGTACTTGTAAATGAAAGCCTACATTAATAGACTTCCAAATATAAATGGATAATCCAAATTCAGGAGCCAGCAAGAATTACTTGTATAAATTCAGAAAACTTATTTTACCAGTTAGAAAATGTTTCAGAAGCAAAGTTACAAGATATGAGACAATAATCAACCTTATAAACAAGTCTTCTTAAAAAAAATAGACTCAGATCTGGTATGTGAATGTTTTGCACATAGGCCAAAAATGTTCTTTAAATACTCTAATCTTCTAATTGTTTCATGCAATCAACAGTTTTAAAAAATTATTACAAGTATTATGATTACAACACTGCTTTAAGATTAAAATACATTTCAACTACATCTGACTCAATTTAGCTAACAAAATCAAATTGTAGGAATCATTTTAATACTTTAATAATTTTTGTACTCATTTTAGCAATAAAATATTAAGAAATTCAACTTCTATTTTCCAAGTTCTTTGTTCAATGTCACTATAATTTTAATAAACTTTTAAATTAAATTACTATATTATACAACTCAGTACATTTAAAATTAAAGTGTAAGTTATCACAAGAAAAAAAATTGCATCATAGAAAATTTGAAAAAGAAAAATAAAACTTTGATCCATGGGAGAATTCAATTCACTAGTCTTAAGCTCTGACATTAACGAAGCTAAGTATAGTTTAGTAAGAGGTCTTTATTCATCACTTTTCTGTACATATTTTTATTAAATGAAGAATTATTTATATTCCATTTTAATGGAATCTGTATGCTTGGGAGAAAAAAATTGGATCCATATGACTTTGTATAAATCAATATAGAGTAGACATATGGGGATAATGACACAAAGATGCAAACTATGGAGTTGATAACATTTAAAAATTCCTCATAGAAATAAAGAACAAATAGGGACATGTCATCACAATCTGAATTAATTTTAATATAATTAAAACTGTTGTAACATCATGAAGAGAGAATTCCTCCCTGAATGAATGCATGCAGAATCAAGGTCATCCGAGGTGACATGTTTTTTCAGAGGAACAGGAAGTGAGTCTGTTTTATCCTGCATTTATCCTGCATCTCACACACACGAGCTCGGGTGTTGTGGTAATTCATGAAAGGAGAAAACACGTATAGAATGTTAAAGTCAAATAAGATTTTCCTTTTGAATTGTGAAATTATAATTGGCCAATCTCTTGCAGCTGCCTCTTAGAATTCGTGTTTTCCAAATGTTAATAGTCCCCAAGTTAGCAATTTATGTGAAACATTAAATGGAAATCTTTTGTTTTATTTTATTTTATCAGAGCAGACATAGAATCATTTCCTTCATAAAACATTCTTATTATTTTCCAAACTAGTAAATTGTACCATACATTCTGCCATAAGCATTCTTTTGCTAACTAGTTTTTAAAACAGTCCATTAACGTTTATTTCATATATCTGAAGCCAGTCATTCTAAAGCAGGAATTTCATAGAAAAACATGGCTTTGTTTAAAACACATTTCATATATGTCTCATGTAAGTTTGATTGAGAACCATTCATATCCTGAGCAACAAAAAGCTACCTGTTCATTTCTTTTGAAAAACATAGTGATTATTTTCACAATTGGAGCCCAGATGTAATTATTTTTTTCCCAAGCCTTTCTACTGTATGGGCTAAACTGCCATCATAAAATATTACTTTGATTGTAGCAATTCTCTTCAGAAATTTCTATTTTACAATAAAAATATTCATTTATAAAATACAAAAATAAAAACAATTTTCTCCAAAGTACATGTTTACCAAAAAAATTTAAAAAGAAAATTTTGTAAGGGCATCTTACATCTGTAAAAGGATCATGACACTGCAATTATGAACAAAATGAAAACATAATATGAAATGTTAAAGTAGGTTTCCTTTTTGAATTAACATCCCAATTTCTGCCTGGAGCAGCTATCTCAATTTGGCAGCATGAACACTTTCCTCATAATTCAGAATTTCCAACTGTATTTAAAACAAATCACATCCTCCCCCTTTGCATCAACATCCTTACTAGTCAATGGAAATCTAAACACAACTAAAATAGACAATTTATACTGCTGCCAAGAGGAGAAAGTTTGAAGCAAAAGGTTTAATTAAAAGTATGACTAAGCAGACAGAGTCACATTGGAGAAACTTCTCACAAGACAGAACAAAAAAAAAAAAAAAAAGGGAAAGAAGTAAATGCCCCTCCCCATGATACTGCCATCTCTGAGTATATCATTTGAGCTTGAGAATCTCAGCTTTCTGGTATAGGACTCAGTTGCTATAGAAACTTACAACTGGGAGCTAAATAAAGTAATTTCTATGCTAGTGTTGGTGTCTATAACTTCAGCACCTGATACTAACTAAATTGTGCTCAATAAACAAATTTAAACTTTAAAAACCCGCAATGCGATCACAATGCTTTCTATACAACTGATTAATCTCAATTGATCTTGGCTCAGAGCACAAGAACATGAGAAATCTCAGAAACCGAAAAAGACTACTTAAGGCCAATATGCCTGCATCCTTTGTTTTTCTTATCTGATTTCCTACTTTATCCCCATACTGCTATCCTGCCTTAGTTTTAAAATAAAAAGTCAGCTAGCTCACTCTCCAACTCATCGATAATCCTGCTTTCACTGATCCCTTTTAGACAATTTATTCTATATTAAACCACTCCCTCTCAAGCTCCCCCTTTTCATTTATCCTACTCTAAACCTAAAGAACAAAGAGATCAGGCAGCCCAGTAGGTACTTATTCCTTAATCCTCCCAGCTGGGACTGTGATTGCTGCACATTTGATTATAAGATTATTCACTATTTGGCAAGAAATCAAAACTCTGAAGTAGCCCTGTGATGCCCCCATTTGTGTAGGGATGTCAGATCCTCTCCCACTATGTCACAGAGTGGTGTGTTTGGCATTAGCAATGCTCTCTTATTAAGAGAAATGAGGCCGCAGGATCCATATGTTTGTGTCTTTCAGGAATATCAGTTTTGAGTGGAACAATGTTAGCATATAATACAGAAGACTCGGTTGTTCTCCAAAGGGCTTACATGCCCCAGATCACTATTGCAGTGAGGATGTAAGGTATAAAAACCTTATCCAGGGCTGGAGATTTAGCTCAGTGATTCTGGTGCCTGCTTTACAAGCGCAAGGTCCTGGGTGCGATCCCTAGTAACAACATACAATGCTGGGCATGGTGACTCACACCTGTAATCCCAGCACTCGGAAAGCAGAGATAAGAGGATTGCTGAGTTCTAGGCTTGCCTGGGCTACATAGTGCACTCAGAACCAGCCTGAACTGCAAAGCGAGACCCTGTCTCAAAAATACACACACACACAAAACCTTATCCAAACGTATTACATCAGGAAATAGTATTGATTGCCATTTCTACAAGCAAACACATATATTTATAAACCATGTCCTCTTATCAAAGAACCATAGTGATAACCATTTGAAGCTATAGTTTTGTGAAAATATTTCGTTTATTCATATCTCACTCTTGGCCATGGCCCCAAAGTACAGTTTGATGGCATAGATGAGTCCATGACCTGTGATATCAAAGCAAAAACAAGCCCAGGGGAAAATATTTGATGCACATATGAAAGATGCATGCCAAATCATAAAAAAATAGATCAAATGAAGCAATCATTTTTTTTTGAGACAGGGTCTCGCTTGGTAGTTCAGGCTGGCTCTGAGCTCACTATGTAGCCTAGGCAAGCTTCAAACTCAGCAATCCTCCTGTCTCTGCCTCCCGAGTGCTGGGATTACAGGTGTGATCCATTATCATGTAACTGTTTATGTTTCTGCTAGGCATGTTTTTAAAGCACAGGAAAAGAAATATTCCTCAAAAAAAATAATGAAACAGAAAGGAAGAAAAAGAAAGACTGAGCAGACCAATATTGTTTATCTTAGCTCCATAAAATAGTAATTTATTTTAAACTTTTAGTTTGAAATAAAAATGCAGTTTTTAGGAGACAATATTTCTTTTAATTATCAAGATGCTCTGAAACACCAGGGGTGATTTTCAAATACCAAAATAGGAACTGGTAATATCAGCTCACCATGCATTCATAAATCTCACTCCCTGGGTTCCTCTGGACTCTGGCTGCTTCCTTGTCTTTGCTCAATGAGTTTATAAAAGTAAAGAATTCTGGAGGGGTTAAACCTAAGAGTTGACCTGCTACTACCGCTTGGAATTCAACCAAAATTCTCATTAAGAAACAAGATGCAATGGTTTTAGCTGTAAAAAAAAAAAAAAAAAAAAAAAAAAAAAAAAAAAAAAAAAAAAAAAAAAAAAAAAAAAAAAAAAAAAGGCACCCAAGACAATAACAGAAATATATTAGTTTAACTGTTGCATGATGGTTCTTACATACCAAAACAAAACATCCTGGGAAAGATGTGAGCTGTGCCACAAATAAGTCAGCTAATAATTGTCCTGTGGGATTCTGAATAGCGTTTACATGCACTGAGCAGGGTTTGAGGCTGGGGGAGTTCCTTCCAAGAGGATGAAAAATGAAACCCTATTAGCAATAGGAATAGAGAAAGAAAGAGACTCAGTTTCTCAGTGTCATTTTTCTTTGATTTTTCAGAGACATTCCTTCTTTTTTCCATCTTCTCAAAATCTCAATTCTCATATATACGTGTAGGTATGGAAAATAGTTTCTGTCCATGCACAATGTGTGGCACTTAATAGGTATTTTATGAATGCTTGCTTTATACAGAAAAAAATGAAGAAAATGAGGAAATGAAAAGGAGGAAATATCAATACTGAACTAATGTTCATCGTGGAAAAAGTCTGGAAGAAGAAGTATGTTCTGATCAGCCTGACATTAGGCCTCAGATTGCTTTTATTTTTAGCCTAAAGTCCTAAGGAGCTGCAAGGCCCTGGCCCGGTGTTCAGTCACCATTCACTAGAAGAATTTGGCATTTGGCTCAAGGAGCTGGGAAACAAACACCCCAGCAGCTTTGTAGGAACGGAGGAAAAGGCCAGGTTCTTGGTCCGTCCTCCCAGCCAATCACAATAGGAGAAGGCTGAAGACACCTATCTATGCACATAATGAAAAGCACAGAGCGGTAATTTAAAAAAAAAAGGAAACAAAGCTTATGTATATAGGGGTGGGGTGGGGTGTAGGATGGATGGAGAAATAGGAAAAATTGAAAATTAAATTGTGTCATATGCTAGTACAAATTCTCAAAATTGTGTGTGATCACGGTGTGTATATATAATGTACCAATAAAGATTCAAACTAAAAAAAAAAAGGCATAGAGCTGCCACTATACATTACACCTAGCAAGTAAGACCAAAACCCAACATGTCAACAAATCCTCTGAGTAAAATGGTGAGAATGAAAGTGTGGCACGGGAGGGAAAGAAGACCGAAGTGTCCGACTGAATGGACAAAAATAGATTCCAAGACCACACAGTGAATTTGTGACAAAGTAAAGACTAAACAATAGTCCTGCTGATTCATACTTCAAATCTCTTCCACAGCACCCTGGCTCAAAGAATATAATGCTAGTTTTATTGTCATTGCTTTGCTCAAAGCAATTTGTTTTTTCAATTTTCTCAATTTAGTATTCTAAAAAATTCTTATTTAGTAATTATGAACCAGTCACATTTGAAAAGACTCATACATACTTCATTCCTATTCTCTGAATCGTTTTCTAAAACAATAGATTTCAATTATGGTTATGATTCTACACTGTGTCTGGAAATTCCATCTTAAAGCTTCACTGCCCTCAATTCAATTCTAGCCTATAAATCAGTACTATAACATTGCATTCATCTAAACATAGACGGTGTTGGTTATTCAGTATTTCTTGGGAAGCCATTTAATTCTTTTTTTGTTGATTACAATTGCTTGAAGGACATTACTTAGTACATCATATCTGCAAGAAAACAAAGAAGGTAAATGAGAAGTCCAATGTAGGTACAAGTCAGGCCATGTTAATAACAGTGTTTCTTCTGTGTGTTCATACATAACATACAGTTTCTGATGTTCTGTTTCTATCTTTTTCTTTGGGATCTAAAAAAAAAACTTTTCTGTTCATTTGTGAAAGCATACAGAATTTTGGACATCATTTATGGTTTATGTAACATAATGAGCAAGATGCTAAATTTAAAGTATTATACATTGATTACTCTATTGGCTTTGATCTATTTAATTGTATTTCTGGAAACATGCATAAAGAATGCCATATATAAAGAATTTTATAACTGAAAACAATACAGTTTAACAACTGTACATCCATCACTCACCTTAAGAAACAGAACATACCAAGTTTTCTACATGGCTTGTTTCAAACCCCTCTTCCCACTGCAAAGGAATTGTTCTAGACTGTGGTTCTTTTTATTTTCTTTATAGTTTCACCAGATTTTTTTTATGTCCTTAAGTAATGAATTGCACTTCTTTGAATATTTTAAACCCCACATCATACTCCAGTTATTACAAATTTAAATTCATCATTATATTTTGGGCTATAGGGGGTAAAACATTTATTGGTACACTTTAAGAATACATAATATAAATAATAATCACATTCATCATAGAGAGTTTGTACCTGTACATGACATATATTATTTTTTTCTTTATTTCTCATTCCCCCTTTCTTTAACCCCTCTTTCCCTCCTTATTCACAAAGGCTTCGTTTCCAATTTTTCTTTCTATTCTCACAGTTTTCTTATCCCTTCTTTCCTTTTCTCCTCTTCCTCTTCTCATTTGAAAAATTTTCTCCCCATTTCCTAATATATATTTGCATTCTGGTTTTCATGTACTTTTTTTGTTTTTCACACCAGTGAAACAATGTGGTGTCTACATATGTGCATCTAGTTTATTTCACTTAAAAGTATGGTCTCTAGGTGCATCCGTTTAGCTAAAAATGTCTCGGGCTTATCCAGCTTTTCAACAAAATAGTATTCCATTTTATAAAAAACATGCATCTTTTTTATCCATTTGTTAGCTGATGTGAACTGTTTCCAAAATATAACTATTACAAACTGAGTTGCTATCAACTTGAGTATGGATATATCATGTATGATGCTTTAAATTCTTCTGAGAGAATACAAGAAGGGCAATAGCTGGGTCAAATGGTACCTCTAATTTTAGTTTTTTAAGGAATCTCCATATGGGATTTTCACAGTGGTACAACAGTCTATATTTCCATTGATAATGGAGAAGGATTGTTTGGGGTTTTTTGTTTGTTTGTTTGTTTGTTTTTGCAGCTCCACCAGCATTTGTTTTTAGTTGATTTCTTGAGAACAAGTGAGATCGAATCTTAGCCTTCTTTTAATTTTCATTTCTCAAATGTTGAACACTTTTTATGTAAATATTGTCTCTTTCTAATGCTGCATCTAAGAAATTTCTATTCTTTCAGATGCCCATTTTGGATTGAATCTTTACATTTTAGGGGTCTGATTTTTTTAATGTTTTTATGCATTCTTAGTAGTCCTTTGTCTGAGGAACAGCTGGCAAAACCATTTTCCCACATTGTGGGCTATTTTTTCACTTTGTTGATAATTTCTTTTGCTGTGCAAAAGCTTTTTAATAAGATATGATACAAATTGTTGGTTCTTCCTAATAGTTATTGTGCAATTCCAGTTTTGTATTGTCTTCGCCTACACCTTCATCTTCAAGGGTTCTACCCATTTTATCTTCCAGCAGATTTAGTATTTCTGTTTGATTTAGATCTTTGATCCATTCCAAATTTAGTGTAATATGTGGTGAACAGTATGTATCTACTTTTGATCTTCACCAAGAGGAAAACCAGGTTTTTTTATTTATTAAAGTGGCTGTTTTCTTCTAGTGAAGGTGGTTCCTTCGTTAAAGGTAAAGTGGCTGAGTATGTCTGGAGTTGTTTCTGCAATTTCTGATCAATTCCATTGATCCTTGAGTCTATTTTTTGTTTTTTGTTTTGCCAGCAAAATGCTGTTTTATCACAATAGCTCTGCACTATAATTTTAACTCAGGGATTGTGGTACCACTGTCTTCCCTTTGTTGCTCAGAATTCTCTTTGCTATTCTAGTTTTCTTCTGGTTTCAAATGAATGTTTGGATTGTTTTTCTAATTCTGTAATACATACTGTTGGAATTTTGATTGTGATCACATTAAATCTGTGTAAGTTTTGGAACTGTAGCATTTTCACTATATTGGTTTCCTATCCAAGAACAATGAATATTTTCATTTTTAAATAACTATTCAATCTCCTTTTTCAGAGTACCGAAGTTTTCAATGTAGAGGTCTTTTACTTGAGCCTTTTGGGGTCTATGATAATTAGGGAGATTGGTCTGTGATTCTCTTTGTGTGTTGGATCCTTCTCTAGCTTTGGTATCAGGGCAACCCTTACTTTCAGGAATTAGTTTGGGAGTACTGCTCCCCTTTCAATTTCACTGAAGAGTTTGAGAAGTAGCAAAATTAGGTCTTCTCTCAACATTTTTTGTAGAAATCAGTGGTGAATTCATCAGGGCCTGGGCTTTTTTTTGTTGGTAGTGTTTCAGTTACATCTTCAATCTTGTTTTGGAGATTCATCCATATTGTCCTATATTTTGTTTATAGTGATATTTGATAATATTGCATTAAATATGTGCATTCCTTAATTTATCTACCTATGCTCCTAATATGTGAGTGTGGTTCAGATATTTTCTCTTTCTTCTTTATATTTATCTTCACAGTTCCTCATATGCACAGTGAATTTAGTTTCTTCATCTCTTAATTAAGAGTAGCAATAGCTAAACAAGGACTGTTCTCAGGATAGGAAATCTTCCTTCTCTTGGTCTGAAAAGGGATTATTATTATTAAGTGAGAATAACACAAATATATAGCACAAGGACTGATTCATGGTAGATGCCCCACATTTATGGTTCATTCTCCATTAAGAACCATGTGGTGAGTTCAATCCTTTGTGAGTTCAAGCCTTCACTTTCTGGAGCTGGCTACGTGAGCTGTGGTACAGCAACCTCCAACTCAATACTCAAGGCTGCTATCTGGCCTATAACACGTGAAGACCTGTGTGATTAAATTATTATTACATGTGAAAGGTACAAAGACATTTAAGAGAAATGCATGATAGCATGTCACACAGCAAGGGAGAATCCCACTCTCCATGACTTGTCAGCATTACCTTCCTGGACACACTCCAGCTGTTTCAAGTGTGGAACCAAAGTCAAAGTACATTCTGTTGATCCAAATAAAGCCAGCAGTTAGGTGGAAATCCATGCTGTCCATGAGTTATCTCAAATTTGTGCCCTGGCTCTTTGACCTTGCCCTTCTTGGATCTGTGGCATATACTATACATCAGTTATCACACACATTTGTGTATTAATGCTATACATTGTAAAATTCTTTGAGCAGGGAACAGGAAATTGATGACAGGAAAGGTGGAGACAGCTTATCTCCCACATAGTTTTGGGAAAAAAGCCTGGCAATAATTTCTTTCTTTTTTAGTCAATCTTCATTATAACTTCCTCTAGAGTGAAATTTTTAACTTTCCAACTTCCATTTTGTACTGGTTTTATCCCATTTTGTACTATTCTCTTAGACTGTTCTCTAAAGAAACATCAATAATTTTATAAATGCATGTCTAGTTGCAATATAACTAAGTCAAATTTGGAGAAAGAGAAAAAAAGAAAATATCTAGTTAGAATGACTAAAAGAGGCACTTCAGAATTTTGAACCTATAATTTCTTTTACTGAAATTAAAGTTTTTCTCCCCTCTATTACACTTCAAAGTTGTTTCAATGTTTTTATAACTTCAGTCATGCATGACAGCAGGTAAGAAAGATATGCATTAAGTATGGATAAGAAGTGGGGAAAAAAGACAAAAAGAAACATTGCTGGTGTAAACATACATATTAAGAATATTTTGACAATTTCCTGAATATTCAACTCAGTTTAATTGCAATTCACTTTGGACATTTGCTTTTTTGCCTTTTCCAGAATGATGGTGATACTGATTTAAAAATAGCACACAACAACAAATACTTCTTTTCTGGGACCGAAGCCTTGTGTTCTGTAAACATGGAAACTAAATGACAAGAGTACACAGATATCTGACATTCATAACACTGTGAAGCTGATGCTTCCAGGGAAAAATTTTTGAAATATACAAAACATTATCATTCATCAAACTAGTTTGGTGGAGGAAAAACATAAGCAGTAAATCACTTCATCTATAAACATTGTGGCTAGTACCAAACCCCAGCATGGGGAGGGTGGGACTAACTCTACTTCTGTGACACTACGTAGATGGAACTAGCAATAGAAGTATAAGGGAATGATAGAACACAAAAGCCAATTAGCCTCCGGGCTTGCTCGACCCAGGAAAAAGAATGAGATTTTGTGAAGCAGCACAGAAAATGCCAAATTAAAACACAGATGCAGCTTCGGATCCATTTTCTCAACACTAATTGCAGACTCTATTACGCAGTATTGTGTCATGAGTTAATAATGACTGGTAGAATGCTTGAGGAAGGAGGCATTAGGGAACTAGACCAGAACTGGCCAAGGCAACCCCTTACTTAAAACTAATAGGCCTAATAGAGAAGCCTCACATCCACCCTAGTAAGGGAAAATTGTGCCAAGCCACAGGCAGATAATGAAAACTCAAGTGAGAATCAGGCTGACACTGACACTGTTCAGTCTCATCGACTGGCTGATGAGGATGAGGATGTTACATTGTTCCCTGAGGATAGAAATGAGCCAAATAATGACAGCATGTGGGAGGGAGACAATTGAAAGCATTCAGAAAGCATGACAATTAGATCTCAGGGTCTGAAGAGGGGAATAGTGTAAATGAACCACTTGACTTCGCTAAGTCACTATATACCCAAAACACAGAGAAGATAGAAATAATGTAAAATAGATGCCTAATAATCTGAATAAGGGGCTAAGTAACTATCCCATGGCAATACATTGGGTAAACTATTAGCTGGGAGACAAATAAATAAAATAAAATAATAAAATAAAATAAAATCAACACGTCTTCACCATCAGATCCGTAGGGGTATAGCCATCATTGGTAAGCTATATCAGTTATCTTGATGTAGGAGAACTATAACTACGCATCTAGTACAGGTCAGATGTGCTGCATTTGCAGTCCCCAAAACTGAAGAATGAATGATAAGGAACAAAAGAAATTAAAAGTAAGAAAGTTTATTTTGACAGAAAAGAGGAGTTCTGAGTCACTTGCCACTGAGGTACCTTATCAGGGTTAATTTATACAGCAAAGTCACAATGTGGGCACAAGAAGGATTAACTATAATCAATGTATAAGATTACAAGTATAGGGCTGGAGATTTAGCTCAATGGTTCCAGTGCCTGCCTCACAAGCTCAAGGTCCTGAGTTCGATCCTGGTAATCACGCACAATGCTAGGCGTGGTGACTCACACCCACCAGCAATCAATACCACATACCACAGTGCCAGGCGTGGTGGCTCATGCCTGTAATCCCAGCACTGGGGAGGCAGAGACAGGAGGATTGCTGAGTTTGAGGCTTGCCTGGGCTACATAATGAGCTCAGGGCCAGTCTGAACTACAAAGGAAGACCCTGTCTCAAAAAACAAATAAATAAATAAAGATTACAAGTATAGTGCTTAGCTAATATTGCTCCAATAGGAAGTGGTCATGTAACAAGGGTACATGGATAAAAACAAAGTCATTTTTGGAAGATATGGGTCTAGATGGTCTGGTCACCCACTTAGGTGACTAATGGTAATGGGGACTTCCTGAACCAAGTGGTGCTAATTACTGTGTAACTTCAAATTTGTGCTTATCCCTCAAGGAGGCAAGCAGGCGTGGTGCATCTTTATCTTGAGCCTCAGTCTGTTTCATATCCACCTCCAGCCACAATTCTGATGATTTTATTTTCTAGTGACTATCTTGAGAGACCAATCCTTTTCTGGTTTTATATGAATTTCTATTTAACTTAGTTTCCTATAAATATCTCATCAGAGAAAATCTAATGCAAAAATTGCTTAGCAGCTAAAAGAAGATGGAACATCCAAAAAGAAATACAATACTCACACAGTATCCTGAAAATATGAGGAACAAAGGAAAAGGTGTGGGACTCACAGGGGACTGGAGCTTGCCATGAGGGTTCTGGCTATGTCCTCTCACCCTTTCTAAATTCACCTGTGAGGCAGGCTTGTGGTAGAGGGAACAGCACATAGATTTCTGATGTAGATGAGGGATGCTGGTGGTGAGCGTGTTCAGTTGGAAAAAGTTTTCGGTCTTTGGTAAATCAACAATACAGGCCAATCTCTGTCATAAGGTCAGTGTAACTTTGCCAAATTGTAACTTATTGTTGAAGTGAGCAGAGTATTTAGTACCAAGGAAAAATATGAGAAAATTACTAAAAAGATATAGGAAAATGTTTTCCAAATTTTCCCAAGGAAGGGATAATTAATTTAGTAGCATGGGCACTGTTATTTGTGAATCTAGGGTAAGAGGAAATTTTTTTTTTCCCTCAAACGTTAATCACTTGGACCTTAGTCTATTCCACTTTCAAACTTTCTCAATCAGTTCAAGAGACCATGGCTACCTTTCCTTCCACTTGTACATCTGGCCAAGCTCCTCTGTGTTTAGTTTTATCTGCTTACTTTCATCCTATTATGGCTGCAGCCCTACCATGCAGCAGGATGCTTCAGCCCCATGGGTGCCATATCTGGGAGACAGGGTAAGAGGACACAGCCAGAACCCTCATGCCAAGCTGCAGTTCCTTGTGAGTCCCACAGCAAAAGGATTAACAAACAAAATTGGAACCTTGAGAAAAAGACTGAGCCCAGCTCAACTCTTGCTACCTTGAGCAGCAGCAGAAGAAGGCACAACACCCCAAGTTTGCTGTACCTTTATTCAGTACCAAGGCTTCACTCCCAAAATCCTAGCATGCACAAGTCAGGGAGGATATCCACAAACAATCCCTGTAGTTGAAGATCCTGTAGGATCTTCTGGTAGTTGAACTTGCAGGGTAAACTTCTGTAAATTCAAGTAAGTCATTAGTCTGAGTAAATTGTCTTCAGTTCCTAACAAAAAGGTTAGTATTCAGAACAAGAAAGAGAAATACAGAAGCTAAATTCACATGTAAGGAGGAGGTTGCTACCATAATGTTTCTGGTTTCTATAAACACATGCAATGAAAATCATTCTAAGAATATGGAAGAGAAAAGGTTGGAATCAACAACTACTTCAGAGTAAGAACTATGGGTAACACTAGACTGGCGATAACAGTGGGCACCTGCAAGAGGCAAATGTCTTCTCTCTCCTACTGCCTTATTTTCTCCACTATTGGTCTTTGATAAGTAAAACAAACAAGGAAATAGCTGGCAACGGAAAAATATTCTTTGCAAAATTTCCAGGATCACTGAATTATATAACTGAAAATATAATAGTTAATAATTGCCACTACATAGAATGTAAATCAGTACAGCTGTTATCCAAAGTAGTGTGGAAGTTTTCTCAAAATATTAAAACTAGGTGATTTAGATTAGTGGCACCATTCCTGCCTCACAAGTTCAAGTCCTAAATTCAGTCCTTGAGGCTGAGAAAAATAAATAAATAAAACTGGAACTAAAATATAAACCAGCACTCTAATTTTGAGATATCTATATGTACATCTTTACCTCTGTATTTCTCCAAAATAAATGAAATCAGTGCCCCAAGGAGATATCAGCATCACGATTTTTAATTGTACCATAGCTCACAATAGTCAATGAATGGAGTAGATTGAAATGTTTGTCAAATAATGAGAGAGTAAAAATATCATATATATATATATATATATATATTATATATATATATATATATATATTTTTTTTTTACTATTCAGCCTTTTTAAAAAAGGAATAATGTCATTTATAACAGTATGGAAGAACCTGGAGCCTTAAGTAAAATGAACCAGGTACAGAGGTAGACAAAGTATGATGTAACTTATAGATGAAATTTAAAAATGTTAAACTCATAGAGAAAGTAGAATAGTAGTTACCAAGAGATACAAATGGGTGACCAAATGGTATAAAATTTGTGTTAAGAAGAATAATTCCAAGGAATCTATTATATAACTAGGTCATTTATAAAAATATAAAGTATTATTTAAATTCCCTGAACAAATAGATTTTTAAATGTTCTTATTTACAAGATAATAAATATAGGAGGTGATGCACACTTTAATAGTTTTATTTATTCATTCTACCATATATACCTATTTTCAAACATCATGATGTACACCATAAATTGATATGATCTTTATCTGTGAATTAAAAATAAATACAAATATTATGATCCCCAACTTAAAACTGTACTATAAAGCCACTGTGATAAAAAAAAACTGCATTGTACTGGGAAAGTAACAGACCTGAGGACCAGTGGAATAGATTAGAAGATCCAGAAAAACTCTAGGTGTACTAAGCCACCTTATCCTTGACAAAGGAGCCAAACATCCTCAGTGGAGGAAAGACAGCCTCTTTAACAAATGGTGCTGGAAAAACTGGGCTTTACCCTGCCAAAAACTAAAACTAGACCTATGTCTTTCACTGTGTGATAAACTAAAATCATAATGGATTTGAGACTTAAACATTAAAACGACACAATAAAACTGCTAGAAAACAGGTTAGGTAAAACTCTTGGAGACATTGGCTTAGGCAGAGACTCCATGAATGAAATCTCTATAACATGAGAACTAGCAGAAAGAATCAACAAGTGGGATCTCATCCTACTAAAAAGCTCCTGCACAGCAAAAGAAACCACTAGCACCACTAAAAGACAACAAACAACATGAGGAAAAAAAAAATCTTTATTACTTGTTTGTCAGACAAAGGGCTACTATCTAGAATAGACAAAGAACTTAAACAAATCAGCCCCCCCCCAGTTTAAAGACCCAATTCAAAAATGGGCATCTGAAATGAACAGACACTTCTCACAGGCAGAATTCAAAGCAGCCAAGAAGTATAGGAAGAAATGTTCAACATCACTGGTCATTAGAGAGTTACAGATGAAAACAACACAGATTTCATCTTAATCCACAAAGAATGGCTGCTATTGCAAAATCAACCAACACTAAATGCTAGAGAGGCTGTGAGGAGAAAGGAACCCTTCTCCACTGTAGGTGGGATTGTAGACTTGTGCAACCATTGTGGAGATCAGTGTGGAGATTCCTCAGAAAACTAGGATTAGAGGTCCCATTTGACCCTCCTATTCCCCTGTTAGGAATATACCCAAAGGAATTCAAAGAATCACATTGTAAAGTCATATGTACACCCATGTTCATAGCAGCTCAGTTTATGATAATCTTGGAAACAACCCAAATGCCCATCAACTGGAGACTGGATAAGGCAGATGTGAGGTTTCTTTAATAAAATGGATTATTATTCTGCCATAAAAATGACAAGTTTCATTCATTTATGTGCAAATGGACACAACTTGAGGACACATTAATAGGTAAAATAAATAGTTCACAGATATGTAAATACCATATCTTTTCTCTGGTATGAGAACCTGTAAATGTAAATGAGTTCTAGAATGTATGATAGATTTTGTGAAATAGGAAATACTCAAAGGGAATGTGGCAGGGAAAAGAAATAAGGGGAAAGAAATATGATTTGAAAAGAAAAAGAAAGCACATGTATATAAGGAGTGGGGGTTTGTAGGGTGAGTAGGGATATGAGTAAAAATGAGAATTAACTCGTGTCATATATTGGTACAAATTCCCCAATGTTGAGTGTGATTGTGAGCTGTCTATAAAAAGGACCAATAAAGAATTCAATTAAAAATAATAATAATAATAAATACAAATTTAAGAAATGTCTCGTTTATGAGTGCATACTATTCTGTTTCATAAAAAGAAAATATATCTTCTTTATTCATGCATCAGTTGATGGGCTTTTGAGCAGTTTCTAAGATTTATCTATTTGCTTTGGTATTGGTTTCCTTTTAATTGTTGTTAGGGATGGTCACAAAAGAAAGTTAGTTTTTATTTCGGCTCAGAAAATGGTTTCAAAATACTGGCAAATAAGCCTATATAAAACTCAGGGGATAGAGAACGTGTTCACATAGGAAAGACAACAAGGGAGAGAGACAAAGAAATGAAGGAAGGGAAAGATATTTTAAAAGAAAGAAAACAGAAAGAAAGAAAGAAAGAAACATAAACAAAGGTTTTATAAATAGGGGGGAGAAGAAGGGTTAAAGAGAATGAGGGGGAATAGTATTAAAATATATTTTGTACAAGTACAAACAAATTTCCTATGATGAATTTATTTTAAAATACTGGTAAAAATTCCCCAGTGTTGAATGTGATGTAAGCTGTATATAAAATGTACCAAAAAAGAATTCAATTTAAAAAAGAATGCGTAAAATATAATGTTACTTGTAACAATGTCCCTTCAGCAGAGATATAACAAGCATGTACTAAATTGGCTAAATTATGACAAAGATGTTCTAATAAAAATTGTAATTCTTAGAAAAACTCAAGGGGTGGAAACTAAATAGATTATTCTTATGAATCTGCAGGTAAGGAAGGCTTGTTTGGTTGCTGTTTTCCCCTGGAAAGGCTGTAGATCAGCTTGCTGCCCTACAGTAAGTTACTGGCCAACTGGAATGATTCACTTCTCTGTTCTACTAATAGTCCTCTGAGAAAGCACTCTGCAGAGATGTAGATGGACAAATGGAATTACATTCTTCCAGCATATTGAGTTTTAACTGGCAAATAAAAATTACACATGTTCAAAATACAGAATGTTACATTTAATAATTGTATGTATTGTAAAATTATTACTACTGTCAATCTACATAGTTAGGTTTACAGGTGGTGAGAACACATAAGATCTACTCTTGGGCCAGAGATTTAGCTCAGTGGTTCTGGTGCCTGGCTAGCAAACACAAGGTCCTGAGTTCCATCTTCATAACCACATACAACAATACCAGGCATGGTGACTCACACCCACCATCAATCAGTACCACATACCACAATGCCACGTGTGGTGGCTCATGCCTGTAATCCTAGCACTCAAGAGGCAGAGGCAAGAGGATTGCTGAGTTTGAGGTTTGCCTGGGCTACATAAAGAACTCAGGGCCAGCTTGAACTACAAAGCAAGACCCTGTCTCAAAAAAAAAATCTACTCTTTTAGAAAATTTATATTATACTATATAATACCACTAACTGCGGTCATAATGCTATAGCACTAAATCTTCAGAATTTAGTCATCTAGTTTAACTGGAACTTCATACCTCTGGTGAGTATCTTTCCATTTCTGTCACTTTCAAGTTCCTCCCAGCAATCGTTTTACATTATATTTCTCTTTTTCAATATTTACTCTTAGAGTCCGCATATAAGTGACAGTCTCTGTGCCTGATTTATTTCATTTAGTATACTATAATCCAAGTTCATTCATGTTCTCAAAAATTATAGAATATTCTTTTTTTTTGTACCAAGGTTCGAACTCAGGCTCTTATGCTTCCAAGGTTAGAACAGTACCCCTTGAGCTAAATCCCCAGCCCCTCAGAATATCCTTATTTTTCTGGATGAATAATAGTCTATTATGTGTGTGTGAGAGAGACAGAGGCAGAGACAGAGACACAGAGAGAGGTAAAATGTTTTCTCAACTTTAATCACTTGGATTGACTCCATATGTGTCTCTAGCAAATAGCACAGTGCTTCAATGAACAGAAAATTATAAATATTTCTTTGAGAAGCTGATTTTACAGGATCTGTACCATACTCATTCATTCTCCTATTATATAATGTTATCCACCATGAGGTCATCATTAGAATCCACAGACAGTGCCATGCTTTAAGATTTCAAAAATGAAGAACTAAGTCAACTTCTTTTCCTTATGAGGTATCCAGGCTCAGATATTTGCATATAGTAGCCTAGAAAGACTGAGGTATTGCTTTTGTCTTGTTCTTGATTTTCTAGGAAAAGATTTAGATTTTCATCATTTAGCATGATGTTAGCTGTAGGCTTTTCATAAAGGTTGTATATGTTGAAGGATTCTCTTTCATATAGGACTGATTTAGATTTTTTTATCATTAAATGATTTTGAATTTTCAAGTGCTTTCTCTCCATATTGAAATATTAATATGATTTTAGCCTTCATTCTCATTCTATTATTCTAAAATACAATGTCATTTCTAAAAATGCTCCACTGGCTAAATTAGGTCCTAAATTAAAGGACAGGGAATTATGTAGACCACAAGCATGTACTAATTTTTTAAAAATAAAATAAAGCAAGAAATATTTTTTAAAATGTTACTATAGTAAAAGTCACATTTTCATCCTAGATACTTATCTTGTTGCAGACACAAAATACTCAGCACCAAAGTTAAAGCAGGAAGGATGTATTTCCTCTCACAGGCTGTAGAAGTTTCAGTCCATATCAGCCAGCTTGAAGTCAGGGTGGCATGACAGAGAGGCCTCACAGAGAAGAAATAGCTCATTGCAGGGAGAAAGCAACAAGGCAGCAAGCAGCTAGCAAAGAGTGACAAGCAGAAACATTTTCCATCCCTTATATTCTTTCCAGGCTACTTACCCTTAAGGTAGGTAGCACTCACACCCAAGATGGACCTTCCCATTTTTCACACCAAGAACTTTGCCAAAGTAAACAGTGGATTTATATAATAACTATATCCTTAATCACAGCATCACACATTCTGATCCAGCCATCTCTGTAAAAGCCTCACTTATGACTTCATGAGGCTTTGGGGAGATGCTTAGACAAAAGCAATAAAATTATCTTTAATCTGTCTTAAAATATTTCTCCTTGCTTCAAATTCATTTAACCATGATTCTTGCCTTTTGCTAAAGAGTTCAAGAAGTCTTGTTTTTTTTATTTTAGTTGTGCTGCCATGGGTACTTCATCATCCTGAATTGATGAAAAAGATTTACCTTTTATGGTCATTTTGACTTTAGAGAAGAGTTAGGTGTCTCATAGTTCCAGGACCAGTGAATAAGGTGGAAGAAGACATACCATACTGTTTTTATGAGACTGCCTTTCCAAAATTTGATGAGATTCAGCATCAGCAGCCACCATATTTTATCACACCTTTGTATCTTTTTATGAAAGTGGGCTCTGGAACTGCTTCAGAAAGTGACAAGAATGATGGAGTAAACTTGCCAAGATAAGGAAAAATATTTGGAAGGAGATTAATGGAAATATGTCTCATACTATAATAATATTTAATTAAACATATACTTGTGTATTTTATCAACCATGGTATTTCTGCCTATGAAAGAGCCATGGTGAAGATGTGCTTGCTGGGAAGAGTGAAAAATCATTCAATCTATCATAAATGTAATCTCTCCTTCAGAAACTAAAGAGATCCCTGTGTCTAGTAAAAAACAAAATACTCTCATAGGAGGTAACAACGGAATATATCTCTTCCAAAGATCAAAATTGAACTTTAAATAAAAATAACTAATAAATTGCTACAATAGAAAAAATGCTAAATTCAAAACAAATAATCAGGGTGGAAAGGAAAATTTTTGTGATGCTAACAGACACTAGTCTAGAATTAAGATTATAGCAAATGATGTGCAGGCACACAGGTTCTACTTCGCTCACCTTGGTGTTCCTGGAACTTTGGTGTTAGTTGGAAAAAGGTTTTCTTTCTGCATGAAGGAGAGCCGTTTGGGCTCAGGATTTGGCAAGTGAAATGTGAATTGGATTTTAGCTACCAGTTATTCTCAGTCAAGACTTACTGTGTAGGTAATCCAGGTGGAAGAGGATAAAACAGTAACAATTTTACTTATTCTCCTGGTATGACCAACAAAATTTCTATATAATTCATATTAATTCATTAATAATTCTTCAAATGGTAACCATGTTTCTCTTCCTTCCTCTCTTCTTTACTGCCTTTTTTTAATTTAGTAGGTACTGAGTTTTTATTATGTTCCCAGTGCATTTCAAGATTATAAGAAAAATAGAAATGAAACAGACAAAATCCTTTTTGATGGAGTTTATAACAGGACAATGAGCAACAAACTTAACAAATTACCAAATTAGATTTAAGAAACTAGAGGATGAGTTATATGTGAAATAAAATTTAAAAAGAAGGAGATAGAACCCAAGATTATTTAAAGTAATAACCAGAGCATTTACCCTTGGAGATAGCAGGCATTTTGGTAATTTTCTTTTTTGATGGATATAGACTTGGCTATTTTCATACCTCTTTGAACATACTTTTCACAGTGAATACCAATGGGCTAGATATTGTCGGGGTCAAGGAACCCTTCCTACTGCACTTACATATCAATTCTAATTGAATGCATAGGGCTATGCTTACTATTTCCGTGAGATCGAGTCAAAAAGAAAATCAAATCAGGAAAAAAAATCTGATAGGACATAAAAGAATTGCCTATCTTTATATTTTGATAATCTAAGTTCATTATTTTCTATCTAGTAACTGGTTTGACTAAAGCAAGTAAAAGGGCAACAACATTTCACAGGAGATTCTTCAATGTGTCTATAGTATCTATATCATAACTTATTTATTGTAATACTTTCAACAACTTTAATATGTTGTATCAATTGAATTGAATTCAAGATAATTTATCTATAAGATTTTATGTTTGCCAGTATTTGTGATTTATATGATGCTTAGTAAATACTAGGTTTTAAAGCCTAGAAAAACGTTTCCCTTGGCTATGAATTAACCAATAGACTATTTAGACTGAGTGAATGTTCAGGTTAGGAAATGAACCTATTCATTAAAGTAAAAACTACCAGACTAATTACAGATTTAAGTTGCTCTTTGGAAATTGTTTATTTTAAAACTGTCTTCACCAATGGTGCATTTTGTGGTTTAAAAGATTATTTTGGGGGCCGGAGATTTAGCTCAGTGGTTCCTGCGCCTGCCTCGCAAGCGCAAGGTCTTGAGTTCAATCCCCAGTAACCAAATACAATGCTGGGCGTGGTGACTCATGCCCACCAGCAATCAATACCACTTACCACAGTGCCAGGCGTGGTGGCTCACGCCTGTAATCCCAGCACTCGGGAGGCAGAGGCAGGAGGATTGCTGAGTTCCAGGCTTGCCTGGGCTACATAGTGAGCTCAGGGCCAGCCTGAACTACAAAGTGAGACCCTGTCTCAAAAAAAAAAGAGAGAGAGAGAGAGAGAGAGAGAGAGAGAGAGAGAATTATTTTATTAAAATTCGGAGATAGTCTTAGGAAACAGAGATTTGTTTATTTTTCACATTTCTATCAAATCAGGCCATAATCACTGGATAGAATAATTCATACTAGATAGAAAAGTGAGTTCTTTGCTTTTTAAATTCTGAAACTTTTTTGACAGTTTGGAGATACTGTCAAAGTGTTCTTTAGGAAAAAACTAGCATTACATCAATTATATATTTTTTAAAGTATATTGGATCTACATGATTTTAGAATTTTGGAATTATAATATTGCTTTCTTTTCCTTGCTTGGTACATTTAATAACATTGCATACAGTGGAAGAATTTTCCTCCCTTAATCTTCTTTGATTGCTATAACTTGGTTGATAAATGAATTCTGAGAAGACTAATGCCTATATCTCACCTTAAATACTTTAGGTTGGCTTATGTGCAAATGTGGAGGCCAACTTCCCATGTGTAATTGAAATGCAATGAAATGGAATTGAATCCATCTCCACTGAGTTAATACTTCTCTGCTTCCTATGTTGAACTGCTGGCAAATGTCTAGGTTGCTGAGGGACATACCAATAAAAAGTTTGGAATGGTAAGAAATTTTTGATAGGATATTTCATTAATCTTGGATTTTAATCTATAGATGCACAGATGTAAAAACTGTATCTGGCACTTGGTATAAATTCAATAAATATTAGTTTCATGACTTTCTGCACATTCATATATGATAACCCTTTTAGACATTTATTATAGTAAATGACAACTAGAATACCTGCTTGGATTATAAAAATAGAGATCAGAATACTGTTGGGGAGGTAAAATCTAGGTACTATTTTACAATTAGAAATCATATAGTTTATCAGCAGTAATCATTTCTGCTATCTTAGCACAAAACCAATGTATAAAAATAATTCATGTGTAGGTATTAGGATAGTACTGTTCTACTAAATCTGTATCTGTATAAATTGACTCTAGGTAGAATTTAGACAATAGGTGTAGTTAAACTCAATACAGGCCATTTAAAATTAAGCATGAAAGTTGAATTATAAAATGATTCATGAAACACAGTTAACAAAAGGGTATGTTGTTTCACCTAACATTTAAGATATAATCTGTAGAACTGATGAGTTATGTCTGACTAATGTAAAAGAACTAATTATCCATATTTTCTTATATTTTATGATAATTAAATAGCAAAGTATAAAATAAGGAATGTTATTTTTCATCATCTTAAAGATCCAGACACATGAATACATTGAAGTATGCAAAGTTAGTGCAAAGAACTAGAAGAATGCCAAAAATAGAACCAATTTAAAGCTGTCTTTGTTTCAACCAGTGTCTGACATTCATACTATTGTATCATTTATGGCATTAATCTCTAAAATGGGAAAGATATGAACTTCATTTCACTGACTGCTAAATGGGGTGAATACTACCATAAAAACTTTCATGAAGGAAAGAATTAAAAAAAAATAAAAACAGTGTAGATATTTCCATCTAAGTGGTCATGACTAATTTCTTGAGGATGACTTTTCAGTCTTCAGCGCCTCTCTCTTAAAGGTGTGCTGATGTCTTTAAGATCCTCCAATATATTAAAGAAAAAGTTTTCAGCTTAAATATCATGGAGAACAATATCACAAAAATGACATTGCCTGATGTCTCACGCCTGTCATCCCAGCACTCGGGAGGCAGAGGCAGGAGGATTGCTGAGTTCTAGATTTGCCTGGGCTACATAGTGAGCTCAGGGCCAGCCTGAACTATAATGCGAGACCCTGTCTTCAGAAAAAAAAAAATGACATTGCCTGTGAAAGCCTGGAGGAATCAAATTTTAAAAATGATTATAATGGATTTTATAAGCAATGTGTTGTCTAAATGTTTAATAATATTTCTGCTGATAGCTTTCCTCTCCTGGAAGCCTGCCTCTGTCCTTTGAATTCTTTCAGGTATCACCCTTGCATTTTAGCTCTTCCTGCACTCTCTTACATGCCATTCAGTGAAATAGAACCATTTGTGGGCTGCCACTCCAGACTTTTAAGAAGGAACAGTAATTTCACCTAAATTCTCTATCTCAAAGGCAGAATCATCAGCTCTGTTAGATTAAGTGGATTTGCAAGGCTTACTAGAGTGACTCTTTTAATGAATATGCTTATTTTTCATAAAATGAACTGTGATGACCACTACATCTATGAATACAACCACTGACTACTTCTAATAACATCCTGCCCTACGTAGGTATCTTATTTAGTTTACACCTAATAAATTTTTGAATCGTTAATTTATGACTTATTGATTCTACCTCCACGTTTTACTGCCTCGAGTTAAAGCAACAAGCTTCTTTTTTTCAGGTGGTGAAAATGAAAAATAGATTTGCAAGAGCAAAGTACATGTGGGACTGCAAACCAAAGTCAGATCCTGGAAGAATCTCTTTGATCCTAATTCCCTGAATCACCTACAGGTGTCGGACCTTCTTAAACTCAGCTGATATTAACTGGGTGAGACAAGAGGTGACTTGTACGACCAGTCTCTGCTGTTCCAGACTCTTTTCTACTGTACTTCTTCAGCCTGTCACCCTGTATAAAAAGCCCTCAGACAACAATAGCAAAGCACTCCTTGTGCTTTGTGCACAGCAAAGACAACTTGAAATGATGAGTTTATTTTGCAAATTTAATTTGGGAGATTTTTACGCTGTGTGCACTCATCCTTTCCTGAAAGTCACAGGCAAAGTATTAGATTTCTTTCAAGCCCAACTAATTACAGTTTTGTGGAAACCCAGTTGAGAAATGTAGATGTATTAGAATCAAACCAGATTAGAGGGAATGCCAGCACTATGTAAATAGTTTAGATTTACACGGAGTTATATGAGAAATAAATAACTATGCAGCTGCAGAGTCTGACATTTAACCATATTTTTTCCAGCACTAAAATGATATTACCAGGGAAAAACAATAAAATTGTATATTTTAATATAACAAAATAACTAAGATCACTGATTTAGAATTGAAAAACCAAAATAGGATGTAAATCGCTATTCCAACACTTACTAATTTTGTCTTTGAAAAATAACTTAATTATGAGCCCTTATTTCTCCATTTTTAAAATGGGAATAAAGAATGCACTCATCTCAAGGAATTATTGTGAGGGTTAAATAAAACTGTACAGTTTCTAGTCCAGAGCCTTGTGCACATTTAGCATTGATTTCTGAATGTTTCTCACATGAAGGCAGGGAGAAATGAGTTTCTAAACATTACATCCAGACTACTCATGTGGCCCAACCAAAATGATCCCTAAATCACAAAAAGCAATTATTAAATGATGATAGAAGTGTGTCCATTTAAAATAGAAAAAACTACCGATATGCCTTTCTCAAGTATCTCTACACCAACTCTTTTTCTAGTTTTTCATTATCTTACTTCCATGTAAGATCCAACAACAAAGGTAGTCATTATTGGATTAATTTCTATATATTATTATTGTGTAGAAGTAAAACATGACTAATCATGTTTAAAAGGGAAAAAGATCTCAAAATTCTAAACCAACACATACAAGATATATTTTACTTCTTCTCAGAACAAGAGATGTTTTTAAAACTTTCTATGAACTATTTTCTGTACTTGGACTGTTGCCTGATTTTCCTTTTAAAATGATCTTTGTAATGTTCAATTGACAGTAGATATTACTATTAACAATATTTCATTATCCTTGTACAGTTTATCAGATAATTTAATATTATGAGATCCAACCAGCCTCATAAGTAAAAGTATTTAATTGTTTTCAAGGATTCATTTCACACAAGCAACAGCATGATTTGAACACTACTTTTATTACCTCCTATTGAGTTTTCATGAATCACTTACTGCCTTCTTCTACTACAGTCTGTAAAACATGATTTGAATCACTAGCAATTTTTAAAATACTTGATTTTTAAATCACTTATATACTGGTGCCCCGGTTCATGAACTTAATTTGTTTTACGATTTTTGGCAAAATGGCCACACCTGTGTAAATGTGGGAAATACACCTGCAGTCCTGTCATTCACCTAATACAGACCTCATAAACAAAAGCAAACTTTTGTCACATGCCTGCGCTTGAGAACTGAATTGTATGAGAACAGAAGCCAAAGTACCATTGTATATCATTTTTTCCTATTCTTCAGCTCTGAAGGTTTGTCGCTCTTTCATGTAAGAAAACCACACTGTTGTTACGCTTGAATAAACATTTTTAAAAGAGGAAAACACCAACGAGAGTGACAAGAACATGGTGGTACTAAAGGCAAGAATAATTTAAGAAGCTATTATATTAACTCCTCAAAACTATCGTCAAACCCTAATATGTTAGAGAAATCCTTATTAACTGCGAAATGTAATCGTTCAGGAAGGATATCTTTTTCCCTTCAGCCACTATGTACTGAGGGTCCACTCTGCAGAACACCAAGGTGACTTGCTCCTGGGGACAATGCCCAGCCCCCGAGACCTGTGCTCAGGGCTCAGATTCTAGTTGACTTGGACATTTTCCTCTTCTGTTTAATTCTATCATGAATTTAGACATTATTGTTCTCTTGAAAATGTATTTTACCTTTCTCTGTTCCCCTACAACCTTCATATAAACATGGATCTTTTGTCCTCTGAGTTTGAACCAGGTTCCTGGAAAGTAAATATTCCTGGAGAATGTGATGAGATGCACAGATCTTGTTATCCTCAGCCTCAAGCACAAAGCCTGGCACAGAGTGGACACACTTTTGAGACTCATGAGCAGAAGAATTAATCAACAACTCCAGGAGCTTCCGTGACATATGAGACCTAACAATATGGCATAAACACAAAACCGAAGCAAACACCTGCAGCCGTCGCTGTTTTCTTTTACCCGTTTCTAATATTTTATTATTTGACTTTTAAAGGTTGTCTTTGGCAGAAACTTTGAGCATTTATCAACTTTACCCCGAGTGTAAAATCAATAACCAATATTTTCAGAGCACCCAAAACTCAGAAAAGAGAAAACCAAGTAAGGATGCCCAATCAGAAAAAGAGAAACTGAAAGAAATCTGCTCCACTTGAGTTAATGGTAATATATGTCTCTAGTCAATTGCCCTATCCTTGAAGGCTGAGGTGTTTCATATAAGTATAATAGTTCATTAGTTAACTGGAAATCCTGACACAGCACCCATATAGGCATTGCCAATCCTTTATTCCTAAAACCTTTGCATGATAAAGCTCTTAGTTTTTTGTCTCCTGAGAATACTTTTTTAATTTCTTGAAGTTCATACTCATAATCTGTGTTAGAAGAAGCATGTACTTACTTCTACATGGCACATTCAACACACATCTAAGTTTTACTGAGTCTCCATTAGAACTAATAGAAATATAAGCACCTGCAGAGATAGAAAGATTGAAATACAGCAAATTTATCTAATAGGAATTTTATGTGTCACAGAAGCCCTTAAAATAAAATTTTAGCCAGGCGTGGTGGCTCACGCCTGTAATCCCAGCACTTGGGTGGCAGAGACAGGAGGACTGCTGAGTTCGAGGTTTGCCTGGGCTACATAGTAAGTCCAGGGCCAGCCTGAACCATAAAACGAAACCCTGTCTCAAATAAATAAATAAACAAACAAACAAATAAATAAATAAATTTAATGGTCCAGGAATAACTCTATATTTATGCTTTCATCTGGTGGAGAATATATAGTCATAGAGAAATATGAAGGGACAAAAGGGTGTCATGTATTGGTAGTAGACTAGGAGGGAATATCTGTTAGGATTTCGTTTCTCACTCTCTGTGTGATATTCCTTCCTTCCAGGTATAAGGCAAGGCCCCTTCTGGAAGGAGGATCTTACAACCCACTATCAGACAAAAGAGGTTAGAGAATTTCTTTATGGACAGCTTTTAGACAGAAAGACAAGGGAAACTTACAGTTATATTTCTAAGCTATGACTACTTTTAGGGGAAAAGGAGTCAAGTGTCTATTATGTACCTTGAAGATAAAGAATTTTCATAGGTATGGTCTGTCTTGGGGAAGAAAATGAAATGAAAGAGAAAGGCAGGAATTTAGAGAAAGACTTCTGAGATGCTTCCACTGTCTATTCATGCAAAGTGTACAATATGCCAAAGCACTATACTGTAGAGCATCATTTTCTGATGTGCAAAAGAACAAAGACTAATCTCAAGAGTTTATAATCTTATCACTCTTTACAAAATGAATTTTCCCCAAATTAACCAAATAATGTGCTCCTAAAAATTTACCATGCATCTGTATGAATGTAACATTGGCTGTTTTCTAAAAGAAGTTGAAAAGCATTTTGTCTTCCCTTAAGGAGGTTCCTACTGCATAGAACTGGGGATTGAACCAATCCTTTTCACCAAACTAGACCCTCGGCCCCTTTTAAACTATTTTATTTTCTCACAAAGTTGCTAAGTTGGCCAAGTTGGAACTGATCTCGCAATCTTCCTTCCTCAGCCTCCCATAGAGGAAGAATTACAGGTTAATGTCACCTTTTATGAGTTATCACTTTAAGAGAAAGTGTCATTTTATGAATGTCACTTTCTCTGAGTTGTGAAATTAAAAGTTGATCGAATTTCTGAGGTTAATTCAGACTGCCTCACAACTAGCATTATATTCTACATAAGAATGTAAGATAGAGGCTAGGTTATTCTTTAAAAGTCACGTATTTCTTCTTGTGTGATAACTCTCAACCTACCTAGCAGTTTATGTGACAATGGTGCCTGTTTGACCTGCCATATGCTTTCTGAGTGCTTCTCCAGTGCTCTGATCCTGTGTGAGACAGTGATAAATCCCATCCGAGATACCACGGATGATAGGTGATTTAAAATACATTTTTTTCCTGTATTCTTAGTTTCTTCTGAGAAATTTTTCATCTTGTTTCTGGATTGAGTTGATTGATTCTGAACTAGTTTAAACTCAAGGTCTAGAGCAATAAGCTAAAGTAAAAAAAAAAAAAACTATAGAGATATATTTAAAAAGTGTCTGGGTTTTTATCCTGTGATTTATTCAGTAGAAAAGCTCTTTATGGATAAAAGTCTCTTTTAGTAAACTGTAGCACACTCAATTACTACTGGAGTAAAGCATTATATAACAGAAAAAAAATAATGAAATGTTAACAATTTAATCCAAATGGATTGCAAAAAGTAAGTGAACACTGAACAGGAAAGACTTGAGCTTTATTTCTGATGTTTCTTGCTCTGCGTGAGTGTATATGCAAATATTTAGTTGGTTTAATAAGTGAAGTAGAATGCTTTAACTGTGAGAGGTAAGTGCATAATAAGTAAATAAAGTTAAAATTTGGTCTTTAAAAAACTTAACAAAACATTAAGTTTTCTGTATATTCCTGCAATCAGAGTACCTCTGCTCTATTTTAAAGGAAGCTGCTAGTTGGTAAAATGTAAAAACATCCTCAGAAGTTCTTCCAAATCATGCCTTGAACCCCCTTGAAAATGCTTCTGGTTTTTCCTGAGGTGGTAGTCTTGATATAAATAAAAATCTCACTCTGGAGAGGTAAAATATTGAGTTATAAGATATTTAAATGTCAACATTCAGTATTTCTGGGAACTCAGGCCATGCAATGCTTTTGAACTATAGTTGGAAGATAAAAGATTTTCAATCTACCTAGTACTCGATGTAGGAGCATTATTTTTATGCTCTTTGTTACAGAACATGTGATGGGAACTCACAGTTCTTTTTGTACGTTTAATTTGTATATAAGTGATTTTTTCAAAGTAGGATTTCAGCAATAAAGCTCTAATTCTTTGATACCTACTCATTCTTAGTTTTGTTCCACCAAAGGTCCTTTACTTATATATAGGAGCTTTTTAACACATTTTTATGGCAGTGATACCATGTGCTTAACTACTTAACCAGTTTGATTCACACAGTACCCATTTTCATTATAACTACACCCTCCTCCTGAGAGGAAAATCGCTTCTCTCTTAGACAAAACCAATAGCCCTTTAGAATAATAACTCTTGGAGATTGTATAAGAAGTAGTGTTTTGTTTGCTTGGAAAATAATTCTTATGTCGACAATTCATAACGGAAATATCAAAGCTCTTTTCAATAAATAGAGTAACATTATATACTATAGTATATATACTACTTTATACTAATATACTTTATACTAATAATATAATACATTATATACTAATAGTATATAATGTTTCTGTCTGAAGTAGACCTATACTCCAGGCAATCTCTATTCATATCTAGTATTAATTTTCCTTCATAGTAGTTACCAACACTTTAAATTATGCCATGCAAATATCCTTATGTTATTTATTTCAATATACTAGAATATAATAAGCTCTATGAGCGGTTGGACGTTATTTTAGTCACTGTTTAGCCCCAATACCTGGACCCTGCTTGTCATTAAAAGCAATAAATAAATGCTTTCTAAATGATTTGCTCAATCACTAATTAATTAATCTTGGTTTTTGGTAATACTCTCCACACCACATACGGAGACTATGTTACAAATGAGGTCATACACACAGGTCTACTGGGACTGAGTGAAAATTCAGATCCACTGGCTGTTGTCATTGAAGGAAACAGAATATTGGTTTGAGATTTTTCTTGGCAGATTCTTTCACTGCTTTGTAGAGATGCAGTCATTTTATTGACAATGAATAATCCATTCCTCTTAAAATGAGGCTAGCTTGTAGCTAATGGCTTAAAAGTAGAAATTTTCACCGCTTATTATCCAGATGCTTAGCATATTTACATCTTTATGTGTTGACCCCTTAAACAGGTGGGGGCTGATTATAAATGACATTTTGTAAGGCTGAACTAAGTACCATGAAAAATATAAAGCAACGTAAAGAGTTTTTAATCATTTACAGTGTAAAAGGTATATATATATATATAAATTCTGAGCAAATGTATGGCTACAGGACCATGCCAAAGACAATTGTGGCACCAATGAGTGAAACCCTTGGGAGCATTCTTAGATTCCCCCTCCCAGCACTGTTCTCTGTAACGGTCCATAGTCTACAACAGGAATGTTTTCAAGGAAACTGAAAGAAGTTGTGCATGGAGAATATTATCTGCATAATTGGGAAGAATGCAGCAAATGGCTTTAAACAGTTCATTTTGATCATTATTGTCAGTTCTGTTTTAGATTTTCATGGAAAGATTTTCAAGTAAGGATTTAAGGCAAGAGATGCTTTTGTTTAGACTGGCTATATACTTTAGGAATGTTCCTGAGAAACTATTTTTTAAAGATGAAAGTACACAGGGATGATCATAGCACATACACCAGTCTGAGGAGGAAAGTCTGACCGCCGGGCTGCATGCACTCTCCAAGCCCGTCCTGGGTGTCTATCTCACTTCCTGCCAGAACCAAGGGAAGAGGGAGGGGAAGCGCTAGATACCATGGCTGCAAAAAGAAATACGGCTTCAAGTGAGAGTGGGCATCATATGCGCTACCTAAAATATACAACAAATGGGTAATTTCTAAAGTGAAAACTTTCTTCTCATCACTTCTCGGCCTTTTGGCTATGATCAAGTGTAAAGTGAAAACTTTCTTATAACATACTCTTAATAACAAAACCTTTAGTGTGTCTAATACAAATGAAAAGGAAGATGTCAGTTCTAGTATTTGTAATTCAATGAAGCAGCAACACATAGAAGGTAGAAAACATTAAAGAGGGTGTTGAAATGCTGAATTCCAACAACATCGGACCTATTCTCCTAACAATTTCACATGTTTTTTCTTTAGCAGTTCTTTTTAAAACTAAAGAAGATAAGCCTTTTCTAAGAGTAGCGACATACTACAGTGACAAAGGTTGCGGTGCTGCTGTTTTAATCACTATTGATCATGATAGCACAGTCAGAATGCAATATAAATTATCCTTGACACTTGATATAAGAGAATAATAAAAAAACCCTAATAATTAGAGCCATCAAGTTAGTTAAATATAAAAGTTATAATGTAAGCATACCTAAAGAATACTACAAGTTTAAATCTGTTATATATAAAATGAAATATATAGATTTATATATAACATAAATCTATTATATATAAAATGAAAGATATATCTATCTATCTCTATATATATTCTTTTAGTATATGTGCTGCCAAAGCGAGCACTATATATTCTTTTATGAATTATTTCTCATTATTAAGTTCACATTGCCCTCTGAAGATTTGGTATTTGAATCTATTGAAAGAAATTATACAAAAAGCAAACACATTTCTTAAGTTGCACATGTACAAAGGATCCATACAAATATGAAATTCAAATTAAGGCTGGGTTAAGGGAATAAGAAGAGTAGATCATGTATAGAAGTATTAAGTGATTCACATTAGAAAAAGATTGGCCCCCAAAATAGACAATGCCTTGGGACAAAAGGTCTTCCTCTTAGTGTGGGGTGTTTCATTTTTCAGTCTCTTCTTCTGTAATACGAGTTCAATTATCTTTGGAAAATGAAATTTTAGTTAGAGGACCAAAGATAATTATGTTCCTTTTTTTTAAATAAGTATTTAGGTAGATAAGGAAACTTTTGGGAAATCCCCTTCCAGAAATTCAACGAAGGAGGATCTAGAGAAAAGGGGTGGGAGAAGGTCAGAGTGACCTTGAAGGTCACACTGTATTGCTCAGGATGTCATACACTGAAGTATCATTTCTTGAGCCCCAACACTACTCAAATGGAAATTACAGTGTTATTAATATCATAAGCCAATATTAGAGAAGAAAAATAACTTTTGATAAATATCAGTCACTGCTGGTATATGATTTATACACAGTAAATTGCTTGATCTTCATAATAATGCTATGATTGCAATGATTTTACTGATGCGAAAATAAAGATCAAACTTTCTTATCCTGTCATGCAGCTGGTGAGTAGCAGAACCAACATTTTTAACTCTATCTACTTCCCTCTAAAGCATTGGCTCTCTCTACCACTTTCTACCAAAGGAAAACCTAAAAACTTCCCTTTTCTCAATACCCTCTTGCTTTTTTCAGTACCACTCATGACATCAGCTTAGAACTAACTTCATGTTTCCATTCTAGGTCCTGCACTGTGCACTACACCTAGGACTGCCTTCCTTTTGTATTGCTGATTGGCTTACTCCCACCCCTTTTTTCATAATTCCTCTCTCCAGGACTTTTCTGGTGATTAACTCCTAAAAAGGGAACTTACAATATTATTTGCAAGATGACAGTGTAAATATCATCATTAGAGTCTTTTGAATTTTAAAACCCTGAAGCTTCATTCACTAATACTTCTGAATAGATGAGTATTGAATACTTGCTATTTGCAAACATTAACTATAGGAAATTAAAAAATAATACAGAACACACTCTCCAGCCTCATAGAGACTACAGTCTAGTCTGGTGAAAGAAATTATGATTCTAAGAAAACTAAAAGCACTGTAGTTGTGTTAGTCACTTTCCACAACTGTGACACAATTCTCATATTTATTTTGCTTCACAGTTTCAGAGGGTGAAGCCTGTGGTCTGCTGGCCCCATTACTTTAGGCATGGAGTACAGGGAGGATATAATGGTGAGGGGAACAAGTAGGAGATGAGCCTATTCACCGAATGATGTGCAGGAAACAGGAAAGGCCAAGAATGAAACAGCATCCAAGAGCATCGAAAAGATCCTCTCTCTTCACCTAAGCTTCTGTCCATTATTCTCCAAATAATGCTGTTAAATTATTAATCAATCAAGGGACTGATCTAAAAATGCACTTAAACCCCTCATGATTCAATCAAAATTTAAAAGTTCACTTCTGAACATTGCTGCAATGTTTAACACACAATGCTTCTGGAAACATTTCATGTTCAAAGCATAAAAATAATATGGCAAACATTTTCAAAATGTACATCTCTGATCAATATCATCAACATTATCAAAGTTCTCAAACCAATGTTTGAAAATACTCTTAAGTATTTAAAAACAAGTAAGTACTTGTTCCAGACTGACTTGGTTCAGCTCTTACTTTATCATCTCCTGACTGCAAGATTCTGGGCCAGTTAATTAAATTCTATGAGAATAATAATAGTATCTAACTGATATAATTTTGAAGAGTTTAAGTACTATGCTCTCTTTTAAGACAAATAGCTTTTGAAAGTTTTGAAATACAGTACTACTGAAGAATTTTAAACTTTGTTACTTAATAATTACAGGACTTTTATTCAAGAAGACTAAGTTTTAGTTTTAAGCAATGAGTGTTGCAATATCTTAAATAAAGATATGGATATTTAAGGTGAAAATATTGCTTCTTGGGACCCAAAGTGACCAGCAATTTACCTGTAAGTGTGATATTATTATATTTTTAACATCTGATTAATAATATTTCATAGTTTTTCAATTGAAAGATTGAATTTCTTGAGAGGGAGTTCTTGTCCTCAGGTACAGAAACCATGTACTCTAACTCTCCATAATTTGGAATTAAACAATTCTGTCCCTTTGTATTTTTTTTTTTGAGACAGGGTCTCGCTTTGTAGTTCAGGCTAGCTCTGAGCTCACTATGTAGCCCAGGCAGACCTCAAATTCAGCAATCCTCCTGCCTCTGCCTCCCGAGTGCTGGGATTACAGGCGTGAGCCACCATGCCCAGCACTGTGGTTTATGGTATTGATGGCTGGTGAGTGTGAGTCACCACGCCCAGCATTGTATGTGGTTATGGGGATCGAAATCAGGGCCTTGACCTTGCGAGGCAGGCACTGGAACCACTGAGCTAAATCTCTGGCCCCCTTTGTAATTTTTAATGTTTTATTAAAGAAAGCCCCTAATATTTGTATGAAGAAATAAGACAGTAATGCCATAAACAGAAAATGGATTTTTGCAGATTCTTTTTGGTGTCATTTTCTGCTTTCCATGCAGTGGGGTAAAGGAGCAACCTCTCCACTCCGGCTCCTCTACTTCTGCCAAGCAATTAGCATCTCTTAACATTTCTAGGCAGCTGCCTAATGAAATGCTTGTTTCTCCAGGAAGTCGCTTTGCATATAAAACTGTTTGATCCTCTGAAATTTACAAAGGTACTTTGAGTCCAGAAGATAGTGTGACTTTGCCAGAACAAATATTCAGATACTGAAAAATCCCTTCCAAACTTTTATATCAGGTCTATATATAGAGTACTCATTATGGCCAGGTGATTTGTAAGAAAAAATAAGTATCATCAAGAAAGATTTTTCTTCACTTTCAAAATATCTTCATTCTCTAGGTCTTTCAGCATATTCTGAATTCTCAGGTATATTTCTTCATCTTCTTTTTGAAATGGTTCCTTAGAGGGAAATCAGAACCATGAAGATGATGTAAATGAGGAAAAAAAGTGCCATTTAAATTTTCTCTAGCTGTTTCTATCTCTTTTTATAACTGGAAGACCTTTGCCTTGCTTCTTGGGCTTGCAGAAACTAACAGATTTCTTCTCACTTTTAAGGAAGGCACTTTTCTAAGTATTTACTGTTCCATTTTCAAGTGCAAGTTCAATTCCCTTATCTTCTTATTTATGCATGCTTGCCTAGAACGGTTTAAGGCTTAAGTATAAGGAACTACAAGTCACCTCAGGATGAGGATGCAGCACTCTGACTCTTCTACCTTGACTGTATGCACAATTAAGCTAAAAGCTTTGGACTTAACCTCTTTTTATTAGTTTCATGTGTACTTGCAAATTATTGCAAAATATTGGAAGGATGGGAATTTTTAAGAGGTTAGAGCAGAGAATCATTCACCACTGTGACCATCAGGCTGTATTAAGGTTGTAGAGAGCATGCCTTGACAACTGATAATGCACTAGAATTATTGTCAAGGCTCAGGACCAGCAATAATCTGATCTTTGGAGAAGGTTAAAAAGACAGAACGATTCCTGGTGTCAGTACAAGAGCAATAGGATAGTCCTAGGATCAGAGAAAAGAGATCTGTCTCATAGACTGTGCTGTAATCAGACTTTGCCACGTGCACACGCTTCACAGTCAGATAGAACATTTTTCCAATTCCCCACCTGCTCACAGATACCAATCATGTCATAAACACAGGGCCAAGTAAGTGAATTGCACTGTAACTTCTAAGACAAACTTTTACAGCTGTTAATCCCAAAGGTAAAGAAACCAGAGAGAGAGAGAAAGAAACAGAGAGACAGAGACAGAGGGAGAAATAAAATAATGAACTGGATCAGAGCTGGATATGAATCTAAGTATTTCCAATTCTAGAAAAAGTGATACTTACATTTTACCTGAATTTGTTTGTTCTTAGTGATAGAAAAAAAAAATGAACAAGAAACCTAGAATCTTAATGTAAAGTCAGACCACGGTTCTTTTGATTCAAAATATTTATGAAATAGAATTGATTTTTAAATATTCTCATATCTGCTATACAGAGAAAGCTAAAGATAAAATTTCTCTATGTAGCAATATATGAAAAAAATCAGACAACACCACAGACTCATGGGTGCATCCAAATACATGCGTGCACACACACACACACACATGCACACACACATGCACATGCATAAAACTGATTGCCTTGATTTTACCTTTTCAAATGAACTAAAAACTTCAGAACTTGTCAAAAGGTCTTAGGCCTTTTGTTATTATATGTCAGGAAGTGCAAATGACTTACTCACTTTAGGGCTTCCTTAGAATTATGGATGTCTGCCCTTTCGTGTGGGATCTTAAATTACAAAGATTACTGCACTAGGATTATTGGCCTTAAGACTTATTTAATGGGATTTACTTACTGGAATTTAAGGATGTCTGCCCTGCCCTACTGGATCTTCAACTACAGAGATTATTGGGGATAATCGCCCTGTTTTATTCATGCTAGGATATGGGTGTGAAGGCTTTGTACAAAATAAAGGTGGAGTAAATTTGAGGCATTGGCCATTTCTGCTTGTGTGATATTTGGCCTTTTGCTGCCACTGCTCAGAGGAGCCTGGGCTCAGCCTTTTCCTCAAGATTTTGCTTTTGTTGTTTGTTGGTTGTTAATCCTTTTGTTGTGGGACTCACAAGGGACTGAAGCTTGCCATGAGGGTTCTGGCTGCATTCTCTTACCTAGTCTCCCACAAATATACACAAAACGTGACATAGAATTGCTCAAAATGTTGCAACTGGAAATATACTTGGATTATATTGGTTTATAATGAATAAAATACTACCAAATGGTTCTAGTCTTTGTAGTGGTGCAACCTAAATTCTTAGGAAGCAAGTTTTAAGAGAAAAGAAAGCTTTATAGTTCCATTTTTGTGGAGGAAGGAAGGAACTATCTGCATAAGATTTAAAAAAATTAGTTATGAGTTAACTCTGTTGGAATCCTATCTCAATATCATTACTGTCTTAACCTTCAAAGTGAGAAAAGGCAACAGCTGTCCTAGTTAAATTGCCATCTTATACAAAATACTATACCACATAAACAAATCCTTCCTCAATTCTAAAACAGTGCATTGTGTAAAAGATTCAATAGGTTGATATGAACTACTCACATATATCCAGTTTGTCATTTCCATGTTTTTTTGTCAATAAACATCTTATGCCATGGGTATAAAAGGTAACAATTTCTAGAATTTTCTAAAATATGTTAAAAATTGAAAGGGCAGGCCGGAAGGTTAGCTCAGTGGTTCTGGCACCTTCCTCGCAAGCGCAAGGTCCTGAGTTCCATCCCCGGAAACCACATATAATGCTGGGACGCCCACCAACAATCAACACCGCATACCACAGTGCGGGACGTGGTGGCTCACGCCTGTAATCCCAGCACTCGGGAGGCAGAGACAAGAGGATTGCTGAGTTCGCGGCGGCTTGCCTGGGCTCCATAGTGAGCTCAGGGCCAGCCTGAACTACAAAGCGAGACCCTGTCTCAAAAAACAAAACTAAACAAAACAAAACAAAATTGAAAGGGCTTTTCCTATATATTTCACATTATAATTACTAAACCCACAGGAGTGTTTGCTAGACCTAATTTATTTTATTTAGCCATACCCTAAGTGATATGCCACATATATCATATATGTATATGAGGTACATCTACAAGGAGCAAAATTTCAAATGGATTTGGTCCAGTTGTTACATAAGTAGTCTCTGTGTGACATAGTAGGTTATACAGATAGACACTCATGAGTCATTTTAGTCAAAATAGTTCATTTGAAACAAATTACAATTCAAAAATAGTATCAGTAAAGAAGATAAAGTTATCCTAGAGTTAACATTCTGTACTTTTAAGTATAATATTATTGAATAACATATTTATATGATTTTAGAGATTATAGACATATGGCACACTAAAAATTCTTATTAGGAAAGAAACAAAAATATTTACAGCAATGAGAAAAGGTCTGGGATTTACTTTGAAATACCCAACAGGGACATAGAAGGATTATAAAATGTGTAGATAAAATGACCACAAAATTCATATCTAGGTAACAATAGAATAGCTGGCAAAAATGTTACCCCACGCTACCGGTTTTTTCTTCATTTTCTTAATTGCTTTCTTTGTTGTCTAGAAGACTTTTAATTTTATGTAACTTCACTTGTTAATTCATAATATTACTTTTTTGTGCTACTGGAGTTCTTTTAAAATTTTTTCTGACACAGCTTCAGGTGTTCTCCATATTATGTTTCAGTAGTTTCAAAGTTTTGTTTCTAGTAACACACAACTTTACAGTATCAAAATTCATATGGCTAAGTTCTGTAATCAGCCTACATGCCCATTAATGGACAAATGGATGAAGAAATTGTGGTATACATTCATTTGCCCATAGAGAAGAATGAAATGCAGGAAAACGGATGGATTTTGAGGCTATAATACTATGAAGTGAAATGTCAGGCACAAAGTTAAATACACACAATTTACTTTAAATGAGAAATCCAAAATACAAATAAATTTAAGGGTAAAATAAAAGACAGATGATAGAAATCTGGGAGGCAGGCATTTTGGTGACGGAGAAGAGGATTAGGAAGCAGAGGGATGAGACATGAGGCAGGAAAAAGAGATAGACAATCCAAGCTATGATGTTTACATGTGCCAATTCCCCATGTAAGTGTAACTACTGTGTGTCAAAAACATATACTAATAGGGGGCCAGAGATTTAGCTCAGTGGTTCTGACACCTGACTAGCAAGCACAAGGTTCTGTGTTTGATCCCCGTAACCACACACAACAATACTGGGGGTGGTGATTCACACCCACTAGCAATCAGTACCACACACCACAATGCCTGGTATGGCGGCTCAGGCCAGTAATCCCAGCACTCAGGAGGCAGAGGCAGGGGGATTGCTGAGTTCAAGGCTTGGCTGGGCTTCATAGTGAGATCAGGGCCAGCCTGAATACAAAGCAAGACCCTGTCTCAAAAAAAAAAAAAAAAGATTACAACAGTATAACAATTTGAACCAAGAAGTATGGTCACCCTAAATGTACTGGAAACTACCAAGCCAAGAACAAATAAGCCAAGAACAAATACTGTGAAGTCCTTCCCACACTGCCTTGTGACAAGTTACAGGGATTCATTATCCCGTGCTCTTAAACTTATATAGGTTTTCAGATTTTCTCCATGAAAAGTTCTGTATCATAGAGCACACTAATACATCTCACCTTAATTGCTGTGTGGCTTTGGTCAAATATTTTTCCACTTTGAGTTGACAAGTCTCCATGTAATAGTGAAGGTCCCTTCCTTATGGAAGGCTCTGAAATTCAATAACTGGCAAAGTTGAGATCGACATTGATTGGAAATAAAAAATGGAACCTGAAGAAAAGGATGAGAAGCCTTATGGAATAATGCTATCTTCAGTAGATTTTGATGGCATCTTGAAACAGAAATGAGTAATAGATGAGCGTGCTGTCAAAAAGCATCACTAACATGAGTACTAGAGATAGGAAAAGAAATTAAAGACACTTTATTCTAAGATTGTCCCCTGCTGTGTAAACAACAGTGCTGTGAACCCAATTAACATGAGACAAGTAGCACCGATGAGATAAAGCAAAAGCATGATTTCAAGCACATCTACGTACAAGCAATAAGAATAACTCAGATCCATGCAGACACAATCCTCAAGGCGTGCTCCTACCAGGAGTCATCATCAATATGACTCACTACTGCTCTTTCCATCCAAGGGTGGTCTGTATTGATGGAAGACGCCTGTGGAACTCAAATCCATATGCTGAATCTGTTGTGCTATGGTCCGTTTTTCTTCAGCTGTGCCCATGAGTATCATTAATTAAACTGGCAGTCTCATCATGTTTTGTACTGTAATTTGCCCTTATACCTATTACTCATTCATATTTTTAATTATATGAATTAATTTGTTAGTCCTGGAAAGTATATACAAGAGTGGTGGCCTGAGAAAGAACACTGCTGGGGAAAGCAGGCTTGCATAAAATTTTAACTCAAGCTCTTGTTCTTGCTCTTGTAGAAATAAGTCATGTACTAAAACTATATCCACTGTAATGGCTCAAGTAATTGTTAGTTCATTAATCTATAGGAAAACATGAGGAAATATTAGACATAAGAAAATACTGTTACTAGACTTCTCTTTTACTGATAAAAATTTGAGGCACAATGGGATTGTAAATTACTAATAAGTTAGTAACTTAGGTCATCCAGTTGGCCTATTTCAAGAAAACTGTTGAAAGCCAGACATTTTAACTTCTATCTGCAGAGCATTTATTTTACAACAGTATATCCATCCAAGTAGTAATCAGATCCAAAACTAGAATGTCTGCTTACTATATTTTCAGCTACTCCTCACAACAAATGCTACACTTCTTGTCTTCAAAAAGGAAATAAAACATCAGTTCAGATTCCTATTGGTTCTATGCTTCCAAGAAAACTGAGTCAGTCACAGCTCCAGGAAGTGTATTTATACCAGTGTGCAGCAGGCTATGACCTTCAGGTTAAGTTTCCACATAGCTTGTTTTCATTAAAATTATATATATATATATATATATATATATATATATATATATATATAATTGAAACAGCCATGTCCACTCATTACTGTCTGACTGCAAATGCCTTGGGGCTAGCTTAAGTAGTTGCAATATAAAAATATGTGTCCTGAAAAGCTATTTTCCATTTGGCTCTTTATTAAAAATATTTGCTAGCTCCTCATGTAGGCTCAATCATAATAACTCAATTTCTCTTACTCTAATTAGTTTAAAAGGGTAGACAATCTTTTCCTTGCCATAAAAATGCTGGAGAATGTCTATAGTGTGACATAAAAGCTCTCAGGAAAGTGTACTCTTCAAAAGAGACTAAGAAAGGGGCCAGAGATTTAGCTCAGTGGTTCCAGTGTCTGCCTGGCAAGCACAAGGCCCCAAGTGTGGTCGCCGGTACCACATATCACAATCCCAGACATGGTGGCTCACACCTGTAGTCCGAGCACTCAGAAGGTAGAGGCAGGAGGATTGTTGTCAGTTTGAGGCTAATCTGGGCTACATAGTGAGTTCAGGTCCAGCGTGAACTACAAAGTGAAATCCCGTGAGAGACTGAGGAAGAAGCACTTGCTCTTTCAGACTTTCAATACTGTTATGTGAGTGTGATACAAGGGCTTTTTCATGGATTTCACTATATTTTTATGAAAATGTATTTGTTGAATTCTTAACCTTCCTACATCAGAGTAAAACTACATCTAGAAATAGAGCTACTGTAGATTACCTTGAAGAATTAATCCCAAGCCAACCTGTCTGGCTTCCTTAGCAAGGTGAACATGTAAAGATAAACTGAGGAAAAATCTCATGTGAAGAGGAAAGCAGAGCTTGAAATGGACATCTATAAATCAGGAAAGCTACAAATTCCCAATAAACCACCACACACTAGAAATGAGGTAAGGAATGAATTTTCCTAGATATGCCTCAGGGGAAGAAAAAAGAAATCAACTCTATCCATACGTTGGTTTCAGGCTTCCATCTTCCATGACTCTATGTGACAAAAATGTCCATGGATTAAAGCAGCCTGTTTGTGATTCATTATAGGAGTTCAATAAAGCATCTGCAGGTTTGCTTCTGCAAATGTACAATTATGAAGGAAGCAGCGTAGTATTGGGTGAGGATCTGGGGAGCTAAGGGAGTCTCGAGAGATGATCCTCAGCTTCTCTAGGTCCTTGTCCTCATCTCAGCAAGTAATGAATGGAAAGAGGTTGGCTCAACATTGGCAAATGGGGAAGACAGGGACTTGTAGAAAATGAGGAAATCAAAGGGAAAGCCGTGCGAAGCAGAAATTCACTGTGCGAATGCAGAATAGCTGCTTTACAGCATCCTTCAAGGTAGGGGGAACTTGAGTGAGTATCCCAGAGCTTAGGGGCCTACTGTACTTATACTTCAAGGGGTAAGCCGGTTTCTAAAATAATTATCTTGCCCATAGGTGCAATCCAGACCAATCACAGTCTTAGCCTTTGTTTCCGGATTGAGGAGCTCAGTGGGCTAAGGTTACATAGCAGGAGAAGTTCCTCAAGCACATAATGCACAATGCACATGTTGTCACTTTGTAACCATCAGTCATCCCACCGATGGCACACATCATTCCTGCCTACACCCGCTATCCTGTCCTTATAGTGGGTTGAAGACAGAGCCAACTCACTGAACCTGACAGAACCACACAGAAAAACTGCACAAATTGAAGTCAGTGGAAATGTGATTGACTCACTGAGTTAAACACTCACACAATTGTGCCCTGGTATTCTTACCTGGTATTCATTTAAATCCTCATTTCTTAAGCAGTTTTATACATTGTCTTGTTATTTGCAAAGATGCATCATAAATGACATGCCTATATTCTCTGCAGTAACCTCAATTTCAAATAGTCTACTCTCTGTACACTGGAGCAAATCACAGCAACTAGAGATTATCTTCTTTCCTTTGGCTCCAGAGAGAAAGGAGTTCCAGTAATAAGGCTGTTTGGAGATAGGTAGAAATGAAGGGGAAAAGACTTAGGAACACAGGGCAGACATAATGCAGAGAGAAAGAGAATGCGTCAGATCACTTACTGCTAAAGTTCAGTTTAGCCTTCATACATGAGTTACGATAAAGTAGATCAGTGAATTTCGAAAAGTCAGTTTGCTATTAATGCTAATATTTATTTTGTTTGGATGACAACTTGAATTCAGAAAGTACTGACCTGACAAATTCCTAAAATAGCATATCAAAAATCGATTTATGCAGAGAATGAAAACTTAAAGAATTCGTCTTTTTCTATAGTGAGACTAAAAGAACAAGCTTTCTAAAGCTCATATTCTCAGCTGATTTGGTATCCTTGCCCATATTTCTCTAATCAGTGACCAACTAGTTTTCAAGTTGTCATTATCATGCCTTCCATCACCTCTAGGGGTTTCGTATTATATTTCAGTATCAACTCCTAAGAGCTAATTCTCTGTCCTGTTTTGTGCCGTTGTAGCTGTTCGTTACGTGTTATTTGTCACTCTACCCAAACCTATTATTACTTGCTCTAAAAATTATGTATACATTGTTTTCTGATAACTTCTTGTCACATTATAAACAAAACCTTTTCCGCCAAAAGGAAGAAATTCTCTTGGAAGCTATAGTGAAAATATACCTGATTCTGGAGTCCTTTTCCAGTATAAAACAGTGTATGCATGTCGAGGGGGTGGGAGGTGTCTGTCCATTTCTAGATGTGTACGACACATTTACTACACTACTCCTTGTGGATGCTTTGGTCACCATGTTAACTTAGAAACCCCTCAAGGACAGGGCTCTATCTTTTCTCCTTTATGTGTCCTTAATCGCCATCGGCTCCACATGCACGAACTGTGAAATGTGTGCTGACTGTCTGACTGAAGTTTGCTTTCTCTCCACTGCGTGTACAAAGCTCATCAGCAGCTGGCTGAGCATGCTGATTTGAAAAGCTGCTCCAGTGTATACGATAAGTGATACATTTCATGTTTGGAGAATAACTGCTCCCACTTTAAAATTCAAAGTACAGCATAAAAATAGCATATGACAGAGCTGTCCATCTGGAAGTAGTGTTTGTGCATTGCAAAGTGAGAAGACACTAAATCCTAAAGAGGACTCAAATTGGAGAGACCAGTGAAGTGTTTTGCCAACAGGAAAGGGAGACGATTGCTTTCCTCAAATCGCGCCTTGTTGCCAAGTATAGGAATCCAGCTGTTATGTGAGATGTACATTCATTTCACTTAACTATAAATGCATCGTGCACCATTTCTCTTTAATTGCTCAGATTAATTGGGTAGGTGGAGGTGATGTCCTGAGCTTTGGCCATAATCAAAATGAGCTACTCAGATAAAGTGAAAGGAAAATATTTTTGTAGTCAATGGAAAATAAAGTACGTTTATGTGAAAAAATAAGATCTTGTCACTGCAACAATCTAATTAACATTAAAATTTCCTTGGTTAGCTAGGACTGAGGATTTTGCAATTATAGATAAACTGATTTTAAAAAAGAAATCTATACCAATTTTTATACTCCTAATGACTTTTCAATTTTTAGCCATCATATTCCAGGCATTCTGATGGGCAGCTTTATCCCTTGTAAGCATACTTGCATTCCTCTTCCTCAAATCCCTGAAAAGCCTTCAATTTCCTGAATTTTGACATGATAGTTCTTGGCTAGATTCCCAAATCCCCTATTAACTTCCGCCCTCCCTAACATAACATATTTTATATGAGGTACCCATTCAATTTTCTATTTTGAGTACTTTTAAGATTTTTCTCATAATAGTTCATGTTCTCCAAGTAGTCTCTGTTTCATCCATCATATTTGTAAGCACCTTTATTGTCTCTTATTACAAACTTTCTTGAGAGTATGCTCATTTCCCTATCCTAATGGTACATATTTCATCAGAATATCTACTGATATTCATCCAAATATTTTAATGAGTAACACCTGTACATACATGCATGCTTTGTTAAAAATGGAATATAATTTTATTACCTGATGTTCATCACAATCCAACTGTATGGAATACAAGGTTTATGCTACATAATCTTATTTAAATTCTATTAGCATCTAGAATGATGTCATGTACAAAGAAGTTACTAATGATCATAGTATATAATTAATCTTACTTAATACACCCCAATGTTATTTTCCCATAATTTCCTTTACAACCTCCTACCAAAATCCTAGGTCTTTGTTTCTTCAAATGAGTAGGGAATAATTATCCTATCAATCATTATTTTGTATACATTAAGTACAGCATTTCTCAACAATTTATGGTTTTTATTAACCACTATAATTATTTTGCATTGAACAGTCTGAGCTGCTGCTTACTATGGATAATATTTCAATAAACTCTATTCCCTACCCACTTTGATTCTCAAATTTCTTAAATTTACAGTCTTCATGCAACAAATGTACTCACTTTCACTGTCTTAAGGTAACATCAAATTTCTTAGTCTTTGCCTTAGGTTCCAATATAGTACTTTTCTTGTCCAACTTAGTACATTAATGTAAGATTTGTGGATAATTTACCTTTTTAAAATATTGAATGAGACAGAGTAAATAGGTATAATCATATATGTGGAGGTAGAGTTTGTGTAAATGATTATTTCATCTTTTTAATGACTCCTACAGAAGAGAAATGTTATAAATTTTATTTTTATTTATTTATTTATTTATTTATTTATTTTGGATACAGGATCTTGCTTTGTAGTTCAAGCTGGCCCTGAGCTCACTATGTAGGTCAGGCAAGCCTCGAACTCAACAATCCTCCTGCCTCTGCCTCCTGAGTGCTGGGATTACAAACCTGAGCCCCACCATACCCAACACTGGTATGTGGTGCTGACTGCTGGTGGGAGTGAGTCACCATACCCAGTATTGTTGCATGTAAATACTGGGGATCAAACTCAGGACCTTGTGATTGCTAGGCAGGTGACGGAACCACTGAGCTAAATCTCTGTCCCAAAATGTTTCAAGTTGAACTATATTGTAATAATTCTCTCAGAAAATAGAAGAACATCAAATAATAAGGAGATAACTAATTAGGGCTTCAGTGAAAATTAAACAGGGTCAGTTCAATATTTTCCTTATATAAGAAGTTACTCTAAACTTTGCAACAAGATGAATAATATGATTCAACACATAAATATATATGTTTATTCACTATTCTTTCAAAAAGAGAACAGGATAAGTAAGGTTTCCTGAGCTTTTTCAGAGCCCATGAAACTCTCACTATCTCTGTCTCTCTTCTAAACATTCCATTTTCCCAGCTCAGAAGTCAATAGTAATGAGACATTCTGAAAAATATCTGCACTGGGAAAAAAAATTTAATGCAAACAATTTGTCAAATATTTGTGACAAAAGATCCCTCCTCCTGTGTGTGTGTGTATTTTTGTATATGTATTCTCTTTTTAAACATTTATTTGAATTATCAAAAACCCCTGAAAAATTACTTCATTTAATGTAATTGTGCAATAAAAATTATCCCATAAATAAGAATGTTTTTATAAAAACTCAAAAAAGAGCTATTCTGATTGGCTCAACAAGTCGCAGCAATTACCTTACAGATGCAGTAACAGTGAAGAAGATTCAGTTCAACTTCTGCAAGCACTAGTCCAAATGAGAACTGCAAGCAAAGCAATGAGTAGTGATTTTCCCCCAAGTTCTCAGTGTGTTAGGCAAAAGGATTCAATCCTAAGGACTATGCTATTGAGAAGAGAAGAATACTGAGCAAAGGGTGGTGATTTCAGTGAGTGCTGCTGTGGCCACAGGGAGAAGGAAATAAAAAAAAAACAAATCAGAAAGAAAAACAAATGGACAACTGAGAATAATAAGATACAAGTAAGGCTATTGATGAAAAATAATATTTTTCAAAATGATAAATACAGAGAAACAATTTGATCTCTTGACACATAAAATCTTTGAACATAAAGTCATCTGATCTTCAGAGGGCTGCAAGCATTGATAATGTCCTTCGGGATATTTAAGTTATTGTTACTGGTTTGCTGATACTGCTGGTTTTTGCTTCAGAATGGCTTCTGGGTAAGTAGCAACCCTCCATGTAGAATCTGTCTGCCCTGCTGACACTCTCTGATCACACTGCTTACTCAGACCAGGTGTTTCATGAAACCTGCTTTAAGTGCCAATAATGAAGCACCTCAGAGGCTCGATGTCTCAGCACAGATGTGTGTAGGTTTGAAGTACAAAATCTCTGGTGTGCTCAAATTTGGAAATTTAAAGCAAAGAGCAAATAGTTTTCTTGTGCAATGTTAATGTCCTTCTCTTCTTTAAAAAGTACACGGACTTCATGTGTTCGAAATGGATGTTATTTTCCCTGCATTATGGCACCATAGGAGAGATCTGTGAGGTCGAGAAGCTTTTATTCTCATTATACCGTCTGTGTGGAAGTACTAAGAAACATGAATCCTTCACTGGTGCAGACTAAAAGATTTCCATTTCATGTGGAGGGGAAATATGCCAAAGTGGCTGAAAATAATTCAAGTAATTGGCAAAGAGCTGTACTCTAAGGAGCCTTTTGGTGTAATTTGATTTTGTGCTTTTTAGGGGAGCAAGCGAGATGTAAGTCTATCTGGCCCGGGATACAGGAGATTTTAAACATATAATCCTTCATGTGGACGATAATGAACTACAATATCAAGAGAAAATCTAGAATTATGACTTCCTTAAGACATAATAATCACAATGAAGATAAGTCCCTCACTGCACTTTGTCTGTGCTTTAACATAATGTTGTGAAAACAGCCCTCTCTAAAACTAGGTACTCCTCTGCTTACAGAAATCACAAGATTACTGCTGAATTCCATAAATACTGCCAATAATAAAGGATAAAAGTAACAACACAGTCAACAGCAGCCATGTATCAGTGGGCACTCGTGACTTTGCAAGACAGAGATCCTAGTCCCAAGTCTTAGAAAAACTTGTGAAGCAGCCAAGCTGGTTTTGGCACAGTCCCACGTTAAGTCCCCTTTCATTACGGCCTCTGTGCATATCTTGGATCTTCTTCAAACAGGGGCTTAAATCTATTCATTTTCAACCTACGCCTCCTGTGTTGCAAAGAAAAAAAAAACTCTATATGTAGCTTCATTCTGGACCATGCCAACTCCTTCTAATAATTTCAGCACTGGAATTTTAAATATATTTGATTCAAGAAAACCACATATATATCTTGTATTTCTGGAATTTAAGTATAAAGTGGACTCAGATTATATTATTATTCACATAGAAGTAAGTACATTTGAATTGCCTATCTAAATTGAGTTACCCACTTCAAGACTTTGCAAGTAACTCAAGCATTAAATATGCCAAATTTCTTTCCTCTTATTCACCCATAAAATTAAGGAAGAAAAGGAAAAGCCTGCATCAGAAACCTCTAGGACAGAGGCACATACAAGTAGTACAATTTATTAATGTATAGACTTTAGAGCATTTTTCTGAGAGCAGACCACGCTAAATAATAGGGACCCTATTCTCTGATTTGCAAACTTTATCTCACAACTAAGTCAGTTCAGGGCTTGTTTAAAAATAAATTGCTGGGTACTCACCAGTTCCTGGGTGAGAGGGGATAGACAGTTGCATTTCAGGCACATTTTCTATTAAGCCTGCCTACCAAAGGGCCACCCAACAATTTAACAGATCCATCCCCATAACCATTGTGTTTCTCACTCCCCATCACACAGGATCATACAAAAGAGACACATGCTAGGCTAAGTTTTAGAAGTCATAGTATACATCCAAGAAAAAAAATGCCTGTTTGTGTTTTTATATAAATCGATACATGAAGTATCCCAATGTTTAAAATCTGCAATATTAAGCATAGAACTTAAAAGTGCCAGTTTAGCACTTCCAGTTTCAGATGAGATAGATTCACTTCTCCTTGTTTAATATTGTGTCCATTAATATAAATTGACATTATATATAAATCAAATAAAAAGAAAGGAGGGTTAGACGGGTAACTCAGGGTTCACAGAGTGACCTGGTGGTTACTTCATTGATTTTTTATTGTCCTCTGATATACCACACTGTATGCTGGAGAGAAGCCACCCAGAAATACAAATGGATGCCTTTGTGGTTTATACATTATTTAAATGTGCTACCATCATGATTGTGAGTTGAATGTTTGGTTCCTTCAGTGGTGAAATCAGGAAGTGATGGGACCTTAAAAAGCTGAGTCTAGTTGAGTATGATTATGAGCTGTATATAAAATGTGCCAATAAAGAATTCATTTTTTTTAAAAAAGCTAAATCTAAACACATATGAAAAACTCCTCAGCATCTTTTGGCATTAGAAAAATGCAAAACATTAATTAATTAATAATCAATCTCACCCTAATCAGATGGATATAATCATGAGTGTGAAAAACAGTAAATGCTGGCAAGGATTTAGTGGGTTCAGGGAGTTTCTACACTACTGGGGAGAATTTAAATTAGTAGTACTACTATGGAAATGAGTACAAAGGTTCCTTTAAAAATTAATATTACAACTACCATGTGACCCAGATATAACAAAGAGTCACTCATACAAGCTGCAGGGAAGTTTCTTCCCTACCAGGGTGGTGTCAAAGTTGGAATTTAGTCTCTGGCTAAGCATGAAAAACCTTCTCACTTTGTGTTAGCAGAGACCACAAAGGAAGTAGAGGTCCTACCTCTCCAACCAGAAATAGTGTGGTGCCTCCTTCGCTTCCCTACCAAACTGTCACCAGGAGAACCCAGGTAGGAAGCCTGGAATTTTACCACTTAAGTAGTAATGAGTCTTGCACTGCCTTAGATTGTCTCGAGTGCTTATGTAGGGAAGATTAGGGTAGAGTCTTGCACACAACCTTCAGTGTCAGCATAGGTCTACTTTGGAACCTGTTCTTAATCACATACAGTCATAAGAAACCATACTATCTAAGATGTAACAGAAAGCAACCTGAACTTCTACCATCATTCAGCCATAACAGTGTGGTACCACACTTGCTCACCAGCATGGAAGCCCAGAATACAATAAATTAGATCACTCATTATTTTGATTGTTAGTTGGTCCTCTGCTTTGACACTAGAAAACAAGAAATAAATGTTCTATTGAAGATTCCAACAAGAAATGATGAGCCACTCTATTTCAGATCTTGATCAAAACCCATTCTAGGAGGAAAGAATCTTCCTAATGGAGGGAAGAGGATTCCAAATGGAGGAAGAACAATACAGAAACAATTTTTACACAATTATTATTTTTTTTAGACAGGGTCTCGCTTTGTAGTTCAGGCTGGCCCTGAACTCACTATGTAGCCCAGGCAAGCCTTGAACTCAACAATCCTCCTGCCTCTGCCTCCTGAGTGCCACCATGTCTGGCATAGTGGTACTGATTGCTGGAGGGCATGAGTCACCACGCCTGGTATTGTATGTGGTTACCAGGAATCAAACTCAGGACCTTGCACTTGCTAGGCAGGCACCGGCACCAGTGTGCTAAATCTCTGGCCCCCAAATATGTTTAATGTGTTTTGTTGACTGATCGGATGAGGAACCCATGGACACACAGAGTCAGGTGTATATTTTATTAATTTTATTTATGCAAAATGTGTTAGGTCTAAAATATATCACAACTCTCTCTGTATGTATGTGTATATATATATATGTATATATATATATAATATGTAGATATACTCATTGTATCATATTATGTAAAAAGAAAAAAACTGTGATCAAATTTAATGGTCTTTCAATACTCCAGGGAAATTTTGTTAGCCCTATGAAACTACAAAATCCTCTAAATGCCAATCTTCCTTTGTATATTTATGGAGCAAACTCTTTGGGTTTATACTAAGTTCTAAGTGTGAGGAAAATCAGTTTGCCCCATGATTTGCACCTACTTGTTCTTTTCTTTCTTCTCTTTTTGGCTTTTTTTCTTTTTTCTGTTTAAAAGCTCACTAAATTGTCCTGTCTATCTACACAAGTATCAAATTGTGCTGTTTTGTTTTCTGAGCCTGCTATATTTCTCCTCTAGGGAAATATGCACTTGAAATGGTACTGTGAAGAGATGAGGACATTGGAGAGGAAATGTGTAAAGGCAGAAGAGCATTGATCAAGAGTAAAGTTAAAATGTGGAAATGAAGTGAAAAGGTCCAGCAATCACTTTACTCTGAGATACAGCTAGTGACTGGAGGAGTAATAGAAGACAGAGGAGCAGAGGCTACAGATTCATCATGAATACAACTGCTCAGGGAAATCTGGGGAGACATCAGACATCTTCCTTCTACCTCTTTAAGTATTTTATTTAATTAGAAATAAACTTCTGACATGATGGGTCCTAAAAATTTACTTTCTAGTCTTCAACAATTTCAAAGAATCCTAGATTGGTAAAAAAACATATCACAATTTCAAAAACAGAGCTTCCCCCAGTCAAAAAAGGCCTGCTAGGGAAGTAAATTACAGCCTTTAGTTATGGCTACTCTAGATTTTCCAGGCTTATTTCTTCTTCAGACAAATTCCATTCCCCCAGAAGCTACTCTATCAAGAGCTTCTCAACCATGCTATTAATGTGAAAATGAAAAATCTGCTTTATAGAGGCAGCACTCAGGGAAGTAGTATGCTGGCTCAGTGAGCTTCTAAGACTCTTGATTACCTGGAATTCCTGAAGCTTTTGCAGTTGTTAATGTACCTCTTGCAAAATAATGAGATTTCAGCCTTTTCCGAATGTAGTGGCTTTGCTTTTCCTTAGACAAATTCTTGCACACATTTTACTTTTCTATCTCCAGTTTCCTCTGGCCTTCGTCCCAGTGATCCCTACTCGATTTCTATCTATGATTTGGATTTAATTTAGAGACCAAAATAACAATAATTATTCTATCAAATAGCAGGTGATGTTTCCAAATATATAGTAGGGAAGGGATGTTCTCTGACTATTTTTAAGTTGAAATAATATGTTGAGTAATTCAAAGTAAGAAATTCTATAATTTAACTTTTTTTTTTTTTTTTTTTTTTTTTTTTTTTTTGTTTTTTGAGACAGGGTCTCACTTTGCAGTTCAGGCTGGCCCTGAGCTCACTATGTAGCCCAGGCAAGCCTTGAACTCAGCAATCCTCCTGTCTCTGCCTCCCGAGTGCTGGGATTACAGGCGTGAGCCACCATGCCTGGCACTATAATTTAAGTTTTTAAATTATCAAAGGTTTATTAAAAGACACATATTGGTTAGGAAGCTTCTTATTTCATGATAGCTAAAGTTTGCTAAGGTCAATTACCTTGATTGTAGAAAAAGGAAAGTTTTTACTGAATGTTAATATTTATACTTTTCATATCTTACCACACTAAACCTTCCTTCAACATACTGAGCAGAAAATATCCCAATAGATGAAAACACAACCTTAATATCTGAAAGCCCTGCCAAGGCATAGCATTTTCTTTGAACTTCTATTTTTGGGAAACCTTAAACATTTCAAATTTCTCCCTTGATTGTCCGAATGTTTGATGTATCCCTAGCAGATATCATGAATCTTAGAAGGATATACCCTTATGCACATGAAACTCCTTTCGCCTTGAGTATGTATCCCAAGTAAAATGTCAGGGTCTAATACTCTAATATTCATATATGCTTAAGGTTTCAAAGATAAACCAGAAAAGATTTACTTTTCTTTTAGACTTTGTCTTTACTGTAGTTTCTTCATTTCTCTTCTGGTGATTTCCAGCATGCTACTTAGAGTACAAATACAAGATGAATTTATAATTAGGCACATATTATACCCAGTAAAATTCAGGGTTTTTTTTAAGCATAGAAGGTAAGTATAGTTTTGTTAGCAAAAGTCATCAAACTGAATTTGATAGTTTGAAAAATGGCTGGTCAGTGTTAATATCTGATCATAAAAATATCCTACTCTTTTTTTTATATTAGACTCTTGTAGAATCTGGTATCATAAATGCAAATATGTACAAGCCATAAAATATGCAAGATGAAGGCCAGAGATTCAGTTCAGTGGTGCTGTGCCAGGCTCACAAACACAACGTCCTCAGTTTGATCCCCACTACTGAAACACACACACACACACACACACACACACATACACATAAAGGTTATCATAATATCTTCAGAGAGCTGAAGTTTAGAATTCCAATTCTACCCAGGGTTGTAGCTCATTAGTCCTATGCCTACCCAGCAAGTTCCTGACAAATTCCTGGTAAGGTCGTGAGTTCAATTCCGGATACTAGAAAAAGTAAAATAAACAGAGAAATAGAATTCCAACTGTTTTATTGGAATGATAACTAAATATAGCATGTCTTGTATACAAACTGATGTAAACTTCTATAATAGTGAGAGAATTGTTTTCCACATAATTTTCTAGATAACTGAAGCTTATAGTGCCTTGAAATTGTCAAATTGTTAGCTTGCATAGTGTTCAGTTATTAACCTCGTAAGTTATAAGATCCAGATAGCTGTTATCAGTTGGCATTGTTATTCAATAATAATTATATATATGTATACCTATGTATACATATATATGCATACAATATGTATATATGTGCAAAGTAGATTATCCCTATGAGTAAATATAATATGCAATTTCTCTGGCACTGATATACAGTACTAGACACTCACAGCATAAAGTAGGAAAATTTAATTTGGCTCATGGTTTCTCTGGGTTCCGTCCATGGTTGGCAGACTCAAAAACCAAAATATCATGGGAGACATGTGTGCCATAGGAAAAATACTTAGTTCAAGGTAGTTAGAAACAAGGCAGGAAAACAATGCCTAAGAGGAAAAGACAAGGGAACAGATACAGTTCTCAAGGTCAAGCATACATGATTCTCAGACATATCTAGAAATGTACATCACAGCTCGCAAGCCAAGAAAGTTGACACCACCAAGTGTAGTTATTATTAAATTTAATTTGCTTTACTATTTCCTATTTGAGTATTGAGAAATTTCATTACTGTAAATTATATATTTAACACAATCATTTCCAATTAAATTTAATTTTTTTGAGGTGAACATGCAGCCATTTTCTCACTCCTTGCCCTCTCTTTCTCTCTACATGTTTATCTTCAAGAAAAGTAAATGTAGCATGGTGCCATGAAGTAAGAAATGAAAGAATATTGTAAGTCATTCCCATGTTCTCTGTCTTGTGCTGAGTTTGATCCACATTCATCATCTGAGAATGTCTGAGTTCCTGACATAGACTCATCTGTTTGGTATACTCACGCCGTATCCCATTTATTCTAAATACATCCATTTCAATAATCTTAGCTATTTTCCTTCCACAGTACTGAGATCTATAAACCAGTCCCAACTAATGCTCCTCTAAGGCCCAGAGTTGGTGCCACTAAGCATTTCACGCATCCTGCTTGATATGAAGCTTCTCTGTAAATGCTTACTGTTTCTCTGTGTACAGAAATCCAGCACACCTAACTCCAGTCATATCTTATCCAAGTTCCCTCAAACTTCTCTTAGTCCACTATCTATTTGGGAGCTCCTATGTCACACTGGAGTTCTCTTAGCTCTGACTTATTCTATATCTTATTTGAGGTACCTAGGCCTGGGGCTCTTGGTATTTTAAAACCAACATTTTAAAATAAAAATGAATGATTCTTTACCAAATATCTGATCATACAATGAAAAATTGAGTTTTCAAAATTGTTGTCACTACTGGAAAAATTTATTATTATTATTATTTTTTGAGACAGGGTCTTGCTTTGTAGTTCAGCCTGGCCCTGAGCTCACTATGCAGTCCAGGCAAGCCCAGAACTCAGCAATCCTCCTGTCTCTGCTTCCCGAGTGCTGGGATTACAAGCATGAGCCACCACGCCCGGCACTGTGGTATATGGGACTCATTGCTGGTGGGTGTGAGTCATCAGCCCAGCACTGTATGTGGTTACCAGAGATCAAACTGAGGACCTTGTGCTTCTGAGGCAGGCACAGGAACCACTGAGCTAAATCTCTGGCCCCACTGCTGGAAAATTTTAAGAAATCAATCTTCAAGTGAAAAGCAACAACAACAGAAAAACTGGCTTGCTTTGTCTTAAATTTGTTTCCTCTTTCTTGGGAAATTAATTTCCATGGTCCAAATAGAAAGTTACAATTTAATTATTAAAATAAAAAAATAATAATATAAAAGAGAGAAAAGAAATCACTAAAATCTCCAAATACTATACCAGGACTACCACTTTAATAAAACAAGCTTTCATAGATAGTACTATTTTGTTTCATTCACACAAAATAACAGCCTGCTATTTATGACTCAGGGTGAATTTTAGTTATTCCTTTTAAAATATGTATTTTTAAATGTCTATTTTGTGATTCTAATGCCTTAATTTAATACCTTACCCTATATACATCAGTGTAGGCAAGTGATTTAGGCTCAAATGTAAATTGTGGATTAGAACAACATTGATCCATAAAGTAGTTCCAGGGAATTAGTAAAATGATTAAAATGCCTCAAACAGAAACTAAATGCAAATCCTAAATAAATGCTACCCACCTTTGTTTATAAATTATCAGCTTTTCAAAAGGCTTGTTCTCAGCCATACTGACTATCTTCTTCTGAATAGAGCCCCCTGGGTTTGCTACTTGAGTTCACCTCTTTTAATTAGGGTTTCTTGCTACTCTCCAGTGTTTAAAGGGTAGAAGATGTGGCAAGAGAGGTAGAAACTAATCAAGCAAAAAAGTAGGCTTTGGATCCCAGGTAATTAATATAAAAATGTGTATTTGGAGGAAGTTTAGATATGAGGAGTAGGACTAGATAATCCCTCTATTTTGTTCAACATAATTTTTTTCCTTATATTTGATTGATAAAAGTGTTGCACATGTATCTGGATTACTGAGGGCTTTTTTGGCACCATCATATGTTTTGGACCAAAATTAAAATAATCTCACTGTAACTCTAATTTTGTTGGATACTTTAGAAGAACCAAGAAAGATCCAAAGTGTCAGTTTCTGGTCACTGAAACACAAAACACAACACCTACAATTTAGTATATGTGCTGCCGAAGCGAGCACCAACACCTACAATTTAAAAGAGCTCTTGAGATAAGAGATAAAAGTTCTCTTGAGATGAGGTTGCCAGGTCTGTATTTAGCATTTATGTTTTTCCTCTATCTACTTCCTATTCAGATCTCATATTATTTTATGTTATTTAGGTTCACTGTTTAGAAGCTTCAGGTCAAGGTTGTCTGGCTCCAAAGAAGAAAGAACATGGCAGGTAGGCAAGGTAGAGGAGGGTTACTCAGAACATGTAATTCAGGTAGCAGAGAAAGTCAAGAGAGGAATACGGAGGAAGATAACTCCTTCCAGTGCTGTTCCCCTTGGCCCTCCTCCTCTGACCAGGCCTTACCTACTTACCAAGTGAGTTGCCAGCCCTCATAATCCAATCACATTCAGTCTGATCTTTAAGCTCATGAGATTTGTTTTTGGAAAGGAGACGACTATCTAAATAGAAGCCATACCACAGGGTAAATTGAAAACAAAAACAAAAATCTTTTCTTTATAGGACATAGAAGAGTAACAGTCGCAAACTCAAATACCAAGAAGTTGATATGAGTGAGCCAACTAGCATTAAGGTAAGAAAGAAGTATATGAAAGATTCTGGGAATGAAGCAGATATTTGAAAATCTAACTCCATTCAATTCAGATCTTTTAAAATCACTGACCAGCCAAATAAACTAAAGGCTAAAATTTTGTCTAGAAGATTGGTCTTGCATTCACCTGAAGTCTAAGAGAACTATGTTTTATTTTTAACTGTTCGCTTTCTGAAGTTGTATTTTGCCACTGTTAACGGTACTGTTAAGTCCTCCAGAATGCAGGACGTGGGCATCTACCTTCATTACTGCCAAGGCATATCATTGTGTATCTTCCATGTGCTCTTGAGATAAGAGGTTGCCAGATCTGTATTAAGCATTAATGTTTTTCCTCTATCTACTTCCTATTCAGATCTTGTATTAGTGGCTTAAAAGTATCAGTTAAGCAAGATGTAAGATTTATTTTTAAATGGAAGGAGTGGTTCTAAGTGAAGAGTCAACATTTCTCCTAGGGATCAATCGGGACATATTTTAAACCAAAAACCTTTTACCATGTACTTGAGAGATAAGGTGCTGCCTTAGAAAAAACATAAATTGAAGAGAGCTATATTTAAATTCAAACATAAGCTTTCCTGTTCATTAATTAGGAAATACTTATAATTTTATCCTATTTTCCCTGTATATTTCATCAGAAAAATGGCGCCAAATATTCCCACTTTATAATGTAAAAACAAATAGAACTGTACATAAATAAAACTGTACATGATAATATTCAATGTTAGCACATAGCAGTATAATTATTTAGAAAAGTATTTTATTCCCTTTCTCACCTATAAGTTATATTGCATATTTATACATATACTGAATAAGCACAACAGAAAAGATTATGGGTGGGCCGGAGGGTTAGCTCAGTGGTTCCGGTGCCTGCCTCGCAAGCGCAAGGACCTGAGTTCGATCCCTGGTAACCACATATAATGCTGGGCGTGGAGACACGCCCACCGACAATCAACACCGCATACCACAATGCCGGACGTGGTGGCTCACGCCTATAATCCCAGCACTCGGGAGGCAGAGACAGGAGGATTGCTGAGTTCGCGGCACTTGCCTGGGCACCATAGTGAGCTCAGGGCCAGCCTGACTACAAAGCGAGACCCTGTCTCCTAAAAGAAAAAAAAAAAAAAAAAAAAAAAAAAAAAAGATTATGGGTTAGTTTGCATGTAAGGAATTTTAATGACCCATTATAAATGATTCTGCATATATGAGGGAGAGAATTATAGACAATTTCATTTTTGATATCTTAAACTGTGACTTTAAACAAACTGTGTAGAAAAAGCAAAATATGTTTAAAGTGCATAATTACTCAACTTTTCCTTTGTATGGATTATGTTGTTTTCAGCCTTTTTTTCTGAGAGTAAAAATCTTTGCTTAATAAATGTAATTTTCCAAAGGTATTGTATGCTATTTGTTGAGTATTACATTCAATCCATAAATGCATTGGTGAGCCCTTTAACTCATAAACAGATTTATAAACAAATATTCACTAAAAGAATCTAGAGTTCAAAGTACATCTAATTAGAATTCAGAAAAGAGATGAGTTTTTAAATGTAATTTTAAACTTGGAAAGAGAGTCTATCAGGAGGTAATTGATTCTACAAAAGAGAAGTAATGATTGAAAATATTCTGTCACAAGAGATTCCTCTGGAATATAAAAATGCATGGAAAAAGCAGTAAGTAGGTTACACATTTGAGAACATATTTTATAAATAAAGCTTTGTAGTGTATTCATTAGCAAACATTGGGAATCTCTAAAGCAGTGTGTGATTATTCAAATGCATTTTTCTTAAGCAATATTCCAAGGAGAATAGTGGTGTGGCAAATAAATGTATAATCAATTAGTAGTATCCTCAAGTACATGAGCACACATGATTGCACGTCTTGTTACACCAGTGACATTCTAGCCCTTTGCAAGCACAGTAGCTGATTTTACAAGCTACATAATGTTATGTTCCCATGTATTTAAAAAAAAATAAAACAAGATGTAGGACTCAGAGAGCAATAAAGGACGAAACTTGCCTGGTTAATTATAGATCTCAATACAACAACTCATGCAAAATTGTAAAAGACCAGGAAAAATGATGCAACTGAAATATATCTATCTCTGGTCTTTTTTCTCCTAAATTTGTAAGGTCACAGCAAATATTTATGAAAATCAGGAAACAATATCGCTGAAGAAAGAATATATAGCTAATATGTTAAGCATTGAGATTTTATAAATAGATTCCCTTGAGGGGTTTGAAGTGTCAAGGGTCGTTTTGTGAATGTGTTTCCGAATCATTTTTGTGAAATAATCTTATAATGACCTTCTTATTTTATGGTATTTTCTTTGCTAGTTGAAGGCTTTGCCCTTGTTCTAATCAACCCTAATGTAAGCACTCTAGTTATAACGTTTAAAAAGGTTATAATTATTAAAATGTAAATGGGCTTCTTCCTCTCTTAACCTTCAGTGCCTCTACATACCTATCTTCTGGCAAAACCAGTTCTCTTTCCTCATCTCCTTTGGCCTCCAAAATCCCTGATCCTAATTCAAACGACTTCATTAAATGTGATTTGGAATGCTGTACCAATGTCTTCTTTAAGGGAAAATATACTAAAGAAGTAGATATAAATAGATGTATAAAATCGTATTGGAGAAGCTCAGAAGTGCTGCACTCAAGAAAAGCACTGCGATTGACAAGCAATTTAAGATGGAGTGTGAAAGGATGCAGAAATAACAAGATTTGCATGAAAAATATTGAGATCATGAGAACATCAAATTTAAACGAAAAATTCTTGTGCCTCATGATTTAATCATGAGGACTGACATTACTGTTATAACTTTCAATATTCTTGGCTTTTGAAAATAGTTCTATAATGAGGGTGGAGTGTATCTTCCTAGACAGACAACTAGCGTTATTTTAGCCAGTCTGCTCATTACGATGAGAAAGGGGTTTACAAGAACTTTAAGTTAATATACATATATATGTTGGGGATCCCAGTCATTCACCGTGCCTCAGCCCTTTTCGGCATAAACTTAAAGCAAATGAACAAAACTAAGCCAGAATAAGAAGCAATCTATTATGTAATCAATTAAGGCACAGCAGCTCACAAAAATCAGAAAGAAGTTCAGATTGAGGTTAGTATGTGCTGATCTTATGAAAATGTTTTAAAAGCGAGCAGAGAAGCAAAGATCGAAATGCAGTCCTTATAGAAGTTTTAAAAGGCTCCATATTGGCCTGATAAGTTTTGAACCAGGCAGCCGACACAGTGTAGGTCTTATTTCCTTTCTCTTTTATTTTTTTTTTATGCCATAATAGGAGGTCTGAAAATCTAGTTGCACTTGTTATCTCAGAGGAGAAATGCAGCTCTGACTTCTGTTTATACTTTCAGATCATACTGTATGGCTGTGAACCTGGATGGCACTTCCAGTGGGACGCCGTGTTTAGCCCACGAATGAAAAGACTGTCACAATCAAAAGTGCTTCAGGCACAAACAGATTTGAAACAATCTTCCTACCGACTGGAAGAAAAAAGGCTGGTTCTGAAGATCATTAAAGGTTCTCTTGATGTGGTTTCGGGGGCACACATTCAGGTTTTCAAATGTGTTTTACATTTGGAACAGTTTTCCGCGCATTAAAGCTCAGCTGCTCTCCTGGCGAACTCTCCTTGTCATGGGCGTGCAGGAGCTTTCCCCGAGAACTGCCTGTTCCAGCTGGGACGGAGGAGGGCGAGGTGGGGAGCGCAGGGCAGGCGATTGAACTCGCTCTCTAGACTCGGAGAGGCCAATATCACCTGCTCGGCAACGTTCCGCGAAGTGTGGAGCGCGGAGATGAAAGGGGCCACCGGCAGGGTCCCAGAAAGAAAAAAAAAAAAACTTTTTGGCATTTAAATGTGCAGTTTCTGATATAAAAAGTATAAAAAGGTTTTCTGTAGGCATAAATTATATCAAGTAATTCAGTTGTCAATCTGCTTTATTTTTTCGTTGTGTGAACGTGCACGCGCGTGTGTGTGCCTGTCTGTGTGTAGATCTGTCTGTGTGTGTGATACTGCTCGTTTGGTAACATTTCATTTCAGCTTAGAACTCCTTGTTATGCAGCGTTACGTTGTAGGGACTCGTCTCCATACGGCATCTTATCAACTGACATTTTATCACTGATGTTGTCAGGACCATTTGATCATGTAACGCTCCGTCACTGACCTTTCGTCAGAACTGCAGGCCGTGGTGATAACCGCTCAGTGTCAGCAGTTAGTATACTAACGCCTTTAATTACATTATTACGCATGCAGTTAAGTTTTAAGTTCCTGATGTAAAACTATCCCTGGGAAAGGAGACACTGTTTTCTACTCTGAAACTTGTAAAACAATTGTGTGAGTTGCACTTCACTAAAATAGAGTAATGAAATTGTACAACCTCAAAACGTTTCTTAAGTCTATTTGAAAAGAGATAGAGCCTGCATATCTGCATTTCAACAAGTGTTCTCTGGAATTTTAAACAAAGAACTCAGGTACAACTTTGGAGGATGTGAGGGAGATGGATAATGTAAAAAAAAAAAAACTAAATTTTCTACCTTCTGTCTTTAAAAAAATAAGTTTTAAAAGCTAATGCTTTCAATTTATTTCCACACTCAACTGGTTTTAATCTACTTTACAAAGGAAAGCAAAGGTAGAAGATAAATTCATTTCTTACCTAATTAATTGATTTTACAGCTATGACAAAGTTATTAGCTCAATGATATGCAATTGACAGTTTAGTCTCTATTTTTAGCTTTGGAAAATCTTTAGTAGTCTTTCAACTTAAAATTACGGCAGATTTTTAGAAAAATTCAAACAAAACTGCTAAAAGGAATCCTTCAAATTTTCTTTGCTTAAGTTCCCCATTTCCATTTCCCAGGGCTGCAAAAATTACTAAAATCAATGTGTATTCTTGCAAAGTCTCTTTTCTTTTAATCTCCCAAGATTTTCTATGAGCATTTCATCTTATAAGGTCTTCCTACGCTCTCCGTATTTACATTTCTCCCAAATGCTAGATGAATCACAAAGCAAGATTCATCCAGCTGCCTCACTGAGTCTGCGCCAGGTTCTGCTGGTGCATGACTGGCGCCCCAGCAAGGAACGGCTGGAGGCTAAACTGGCAACCAAGAGGACTGTGATCTCTGTATTCTTGCCATAGTTTCTGACTTTGCTACTTCTTTTTTGTCGAATCATCTTTATCCTCCTGGTATTTCCTTAAAGACATAAGGATTTTCTGCATCTCCGGGTAAAATTTCTGTTCTCTTTTACTTTCCATTTATCTCTGTTCTCTTCTTGTTGATTTGATTGATTTTTGTAACTGTAAGTGACATACACACTTTCCTCTCAGCATTGTCAAACCTTCCGAAAGTCTTTTTTCCATGACTGTTGTACCAAACCGACATGGCTATGCTTCCGGTTCTGCAAACATTTTTTTGGAAAAGCATTTTATTTCTGCCATAGATATTTACAGTAACTTTCACTAGAAGCTACTTATTGCAGAGCAAGGCACATGCTATCATTGTTTTGTCTCCTTTTCCCATCATTCAGCTTCTGAAATAAAAGCTGTTGACATGGTCCTCCTGACAGTCTATTCAAATTTAATAGACCATAGATTCTCTGTACAATGCAGGGCTTATAACCTTCTATTTCTTCTTTAAAACTTACACTATTTCTTTTACTTTGTGGAACTATCTTCTGTACCTTGTCCTTATCCAATTTTTGAACAACAGTCATATCTGTCTTTTGCACTAGGAAATGAAACTTTTAAGCCCAGTGATGATATTATTCTGCTCACCTATCTTTTACCTGTGCAAATATTTACCAGTGGAATAAATATGCACTGGAGAAATGTAATTCTTTATCAGCTGGCACTATTTCCAATTCAGCTTGGTTAGGGAGACATTTTACAAAGTGGATGTAAAAGGACATATGCATCAGAACCTTCTTAAATCATTCATTCTTTGCTCTCCAGACCTTCTCTGTTTTTATCTTTCTTTCTCTCTCACCATGAAACATATATAAAAAACTATCACTTGGCCTGCATTATTGAGCATATTACCTCATGCTCCTTTTCCTCCAATATTCAGTGATTTATAACTCTAGAGTGTTTTTAAAATGAACAATTTTCAATTCTTTGTTGAAAATGACAGAAGGATAAGAGGATTAACAGTGAAATTGCCGGCAAAGGGTAAAAGGGGAAACAATGATTTAATAAAGATCAAGACGGTATTTTAAAGAAAAAAATGTATAAGCTATAAACCTTTGAAGGTTTATTTAGCCTTTTTGACAAGAGGCATGATGATAAACTAAATTAATGGAATAATTTAAATTTGCCAAAATCATTACAAATTATTGTTATACTCAAAAGTTTAAAATATGGGCATTTGTGATGTTTATTTCTAGAATAAAATTGCATGATGATTAATGCAACAGAACGCCATGGGATATCTTCATACCTCTCTCTAGTATATACCTTACAGCTCAAAAAAATAACGAGGACAGTTTGCTTCTTATAATCTGCATGTGTAAAAGAAGAAAAGGGTTGTGGGGTTGTTTCTTTTACTTCTAATATTCCTTGTTTCCCTTGTGCCGCAATTGTGCTTGATCTAGTTCTCAATTACATCACTCTCCTCATTGCATTGCAGCTGTTTGCGCGCGTGTCTGTCAGCCTCACCGGACTTGGAGACAGAAGAGGTATTGATGCTAACTTACCTTCTCACTCTCCTAACTCTTGGCTTTATCTTCTCAGCGAACATTTGATATGTTTGGAGGAGGGTGAAAGGATAAATGAGACAATGAGAATAAATGATAAAAAGATCACTGTCTTGCTTTTGTTACTATATTTGCAAATGATCAAAGTACAATTAGTGCACCAAGTTTCACATTTTTATGCTACTAATTTCAGATTGGGATATACTAAATCACAGAAGCTGCTCAAAAATAGCAGGAGAAATGGATTCCTTTGGTTATTTAGATGAAATAATTGTTAATACTAGGGATTTGATTCATTATGTTAATGCCAACAACAATAGTATTTTAGCTGCTATGTTTATGCTATTCCTCCAAAATAGGTATACTGAAACCTCTTCATCCTCAAGGTGATATATTGGAAAACAAGACCGTCAGCTGTAATTAGATAATGGGACAGAAGTCTTCTGAATGGGATTAGTACCCTTATAGAAGAGGCCTGCCAAACACTCTTCACCCTTCCCTCAGTTGTAAATGTCACCTCTTAAATTTTCTTCCAACCTCCAATAGCATAAGCAACAGATAGCCGAGCCTTTAAGGACATTTGATATCTAAAGATAGCACATTAGAAAGAGAGCTGCTACTTGAAAGCCAGTAACCCATTAGTGTAAAGAGTAAATTGTCCTGGAATTCTAATCTTCTAAAAATTCTTTGAATGTGAAAAATTGTAGGAATATTTGGAAGGAAGTTTTGAGACTTAGAAGACATTCATCGACTTCCAGAAAATAAGCCACCAAGAGCATAGGGGACTTCAAAAACAAGGAATGGGATTGTAGCATCCTAAATTTTTTAAATTGTGGAGAAAGATACTTGTGTTTTATTTGCCTTACTTTTTTCTTAAGTTGTGTTTAAAATGTAATCTTTTTATTACTAGCCAATGCTCCTGCATTCCCACGTAATCTCATTTCATTCTCTCCTTCAACAGACCTCCCTTATCATTCCTGAAACTAGAAATATCTGAGCACTAACGTTCAGCCGGAACAATTGCCGTGTCTACAGTTAGAAGCCTCTTTTATAAATAAAACATAGTTTGTTTATTTATGTCTAAGGCCTAAAGTTTCTCTTGTCAGTTTTTACTTGAATGGATTACAGAACCCTTGCAGGTATAAATAAGTAAGAATCATTTCTGCTCATCTTACCTTTTCTCATTTCCACATATGCAACACCTTGTGCCCAATGCAAGCTACACTATATTCTCCAGGACCATTAGCATCACCATACTTGCCAGTCAGGTCACTATTTCTTCCCATCTGCACTGTCGCTCATCAAGAAATTCAATTAAAAATATTGAATACCTTCATGAGACCCACTCAGGGGAATCTATAATGAATACTCCTGGGCTCCATCATCAGAGGGGTGAAATTGAGCATTCCTTTGGAAGAAGTTTGCATTCCTTTTGGCCATAGAGAGCTATTTCGTGGAAAAGAATTTTTCTATAGACAGGAGTGAGAAGATACATTGGGGATCTGATCTGCTCAAGGAAATTGCAACCTAGATCTCCCATATATGCAGCTCACATAAAACTCAAGATCGGGTGAAAATCTGATGCTGCTGCTTCTGACCTGACAGGAGGCAGATCCCAGGCATTGATGTGACTGATAGGGAGCAGCTACAAGTGCAGATGAAGCTTTGCTTGCTCATCTGCCTCTTCCCTACTGCTGTTTGGCCTAGTTCTTATCAGGCCACGGACCATGTGGGTACCGTGGCTGTTATATTGAGGACCACTGCTTTAGAAGACTAAAAAGCAAATAATATGAACTAAACTGAAGCATTATGAAAATGTATTCTAGTCAGGATACCGACTTGAAGAGGAGGCAGTTAAATTGAGATTTAAAGACTTTGAAGGGAAGAAATAAGAGGAAATGACTGTCTACCTAGAGTGAAGACCATCAACAAAGGCTGAGCCACTGGAGAGTGGACAGTATGTTCCAAAGTGGTAGGTACATAAAGAGTACAGTCAGGTTGGAATCATGGGTGAGGAGTAAAGCTTATTATCAGCCTTAGGTATCTCAGCAAGAAGTTTATACCTTGTAGACAGCAAGAAGACATTTAAATTTTTGAGTAGATACATGACATCCTTAAGACTCCACGATAGGAAATTCACTAGATATTATGTAAAGCAAATTGGAAATGGTTTACAATGGAGGCCAAACTTTGTGTTCAGTAGTTTAAGAGAAAAGGAGTTTTAATAAGGGCAGTACCACTGGGAAGGAAAGTAGGGATATATGAGAGACCCTGAGAAAGTAAATAGACGGGGTTGAAAAATTAAGAAAGAAGAGAAAGATGACACTGTTATGGTTCACTTGCTCCTGAGTGTCCCTTCAGATTCCTCTGACAATCTCTTCTCTCTGGTACTTTTCCCAAGGAAGCTTCCATCATAATCTTTGCCTCCAAAAGCCTTACAACATCCTTACTAAAGTCAAATTTCTATGGAAAAGTTCACAATGAAAATAATGCTAGGAATTAATCTTAGAGCGAAAATAAGCCTACAGCTGTAGTTTATTGTTAGATACTTCTAATACAGCTCTTTCCTTGATGCTTGGTAGAGATAAGAAAATTAACAACAGCCAGAACCTGAAACACATCACTGGTCCAAGTAGTCTTTCTACTCATTTTCCTTGTTTTGATAATCTAACAATCAAATTCTTAGAAAAAATTAGTTGTCAGCAAGCTAATGGGACAAAGCCATAGCCACAGAACAAAGAGTATGAGAGAAGAGAAACAGACATGAAGAAAGCAAATTAGGCAGAATATAAACCCAAATAGAATATCAAACTAGTACCACTGAGTACCTGCCTATCACGAATTGTGTCATAGATTTGCCAACTAATGGGTATAACTGGAAACTATTTACTTAAATATACCTGACTTCCAGCAATGTAAATATATTTGTCTGGCTATATAGAGAATAGTTATTAAATACCTTCCTTAATTTATCCCTTGAAATATATATTTTATATACCTTCCTATTAAAGATGGCACTGCCATCACTCACTTTTTCCTGTCTTGTGATACAGTTTTGCTTTCTTCTCTCTTTCCTCCACCATTATACAAATCGTTTGACCAAGTGGAAAGATAAGGCTGGAAGGAGTTGTGATAAAGACTCATGCATCAGTATAACATGCAGGAAGTTCTCTTAGCTTTATTTATTGCCAACCTTTGTCTAATTAGGCTTTCTTTTTTCTTTTAGCTATATTTATCCTTTGGTAATAATATTATCTTGTTCAGCATCACTTTTATTGTCATCATCTTCTTGCCTTATCCTTTAATTTTGAAATTACAGTTAATTCCTATTATAATGAAAACAGTTACTCGATACCAAACTTCACTCTGGAGTCATCTACGCCAACTGTAATCAACTTCTACCCCCTCTAGACACAGGCTTGGTTGGAACTGACCATCTTCATGCTTCTCTCTTAAATTGGTAAAAAGAGAAGGAAGAGAGAGAGAGAGAGAGAGATGTAATTCAGTAAAATCTGCATATACTTAGCAAGAATACCCATGAAGCCACAATTACAGTTTATACAGAGTTGTTTAATCGTCACTGCACGCAGGCTGAAATGCTATAGTTTATGGTTCCTATGTACTTAATCCTGTTTTTGGAGATCTTGTAATGCAGACATAATTATGCTTTGTTCTCTGCTATCACCCACACTTCTGTCTCCAGCCTTTACTTCTGCCCCTCACTCCCAATTATGTACAGAAATGTCTACTTTGCCATTTTTTAGATGTTTCGTAGGCATCAAAGCTAAATTTTCAACCAGATATTTTAATCCTTGTGTGTTCACTCATCCCTCTGAGCCTTGATTTTCTTATCTAAACATTACCAAGAGTGCTATTTACTTTGAAGGGTTGGTGTAAAGTGAAATCATAATTGTACTATACCAAGTAATGCTTAAGAGGAGGTATAAAATAAGTACTCAATGACTCTTAATTCATTAATTTTCTTTCCCATATATTCTCTTCTATGACTTCTGTTCCTCAGTGATCTTTCTCTCCTCTTCTCCCCACTTTACAGAACCATCTTCCTTTTTGGCTACTTGTCCTCACATTCATGAAGAGCTGTTCCGCAGTGTCCTATGATAACGATGCCACCCATCTTCCCACATCCTCATCTACCAAAACCCACCCGCAGCTGTGTGCAAACTAAAGAATAGATAGCAATTGTTTTCAAAGCATTTTGCTATATTTATCATTGTTCTTGTATTCTTTTGAGATATATCTTGCTGTGTGTGTGTATATATATATATATATATATATATATATATATATAATACTGATGTTTAAAACTATGCTTGAAATTTCAGCACTTTCCAGTTATAGCTAAACAAAACTGCAGAACATTAGCTTCTACACTGAATGATGCATATGTTAATTACTGTAACTGCCTCATCTGCATATTCTAATGCATTACTTGGCTAATCCATGACTGTGCTTCTCTACATAACCCTGAGAAATTGAGAATTAGCCATTTTTAAGTAAATGTCAAAACTATATTTGAATAAAATGAAATTATTTACTCCAATGTAAGTAACATCCTTAACAAATACACAGATAATGAGCATTAATGATAAACTTGAACACTGTAATGAAGCAGCTTAAAGACTTTCAGAATTTCTTTGTAAAATCACCACAAAGAAACTGTGAACAAGTGGAAATGTCTGCAGCTATGCTTGCCAAGTGAAGAAAAGATAATGCCCAAGACATTCATTTCCAAGCTTATTGAGGAAAGAATAGATTTCAAATGTGTTTCCAAAAACATTCATTACAAAACAGTCAGGTTTATATTTTTGAATTGTTAGTTACTAAGTCATATAAAAAGTTCACATACCAAAGTATTTCAGCTTGCTGTGAGCAAAATACTGTATGTCAATTCATATTTGACACACTAAAATCTTTTTAAAATATTCTGAATTGGCCTTTTTAAAACAATTCAGGCATTCAACTTTATGTATTCACCTCTATACTTAACTGTGAACATGTGGAATAGAGGTTTACCAGGGGACAGACTATATGCAGCCATTGGAAGCAAGGCAACATGACAACGTCTTGTCTGCTTGACAGAAAACCAAATAACAGACAGCCCACAATAGCAAAAACTGATACTGGAACTGTTTTGGAAGATTATGTCCTGAAAGCATAAGTAACTCTTTGAATCAATTTATAAGACTAGATGCAGAAACTTAAGCTTGTGTTTCACATCCAACAGACCCTGGAGGAAAAAGTAATCCTTATTATACCCTTTCATGAGCCATAATCTTCATAATAGATATATTGAAGTACTGGCCTCTAAAAGATAAAATGTCTTCTAGATTTGCTGTGAGTATTCTGTTCTTATCCTCTCTTTAGTCTCATATGGTATTAGCAAGGTTCTTTCCTGGGTAATAATCATGTTTTTCACCACTCAAGCAGCTAGATTCTCTGTCTTACATCATAAGGGGCTCCACCTATGGAATAGAGATAGGATCTTACAATTAGTGAGTGTATATTCTAATTGTAAAGAAATTTAATTTCAAAGGATACTTGAGGACAACAGAATCCATACATTCATTAAGTAGATACTACTTCAGGAATTTCCATGTTGTGAGTTTCCAATTTTTGAAGATAAGGAGTCAATTTAACAAAAGAGGTGAAAGACCTCTACTCTGAAAACTAGAAAACTCTGAAAAAAGAGATTGAAGATGATATCAAAACAAGGAAAGACATCCCTTGTTCATAGGTAGGAAAAACAAATATCATCAAAATGGCTATCCTCCCATGATGCCTATACAGATTCAGTGGAATCCTGATTGAATTCCCAACATTATACTACACAGATCTAGAGAAAATAACCCAGAAATTCATCTGGAACCACAAAAGATCAATGTTTTGAATAGCAAAATCAATTCTAACCAACAAAAACATGGATTAGAAGATCTAGAAACAACTCCAGCTACACTAGACCACCTTATCTTTGACAAAGGATCCAAACACCCTCAATGGAGGAAGGACAGTCTCTTTAACAAATGGTGCTGGAAAAATTGGCCTCTAACTTGATAAGACTAAGACTAGACCTATCACTGTGTACTAAGCTAAAATCAAACTGAATTAGAGACCTAAACATTAAAACAGAAGCACAAAACCTGCTGGAAAGCAGGTTAGGTAAAACTCTTGGAGACAATAACTTAGAGAATAACTTTATGAACAAAAGTTCTGTGAATAATTTTATCTTTTAGCACAAGAACTAATAGAAGGAATCAACAAATAGGATCTCAACCTAATAAAAAGCTCCTGCACAGCAGAAGAAGCCACTGCAGAGCTAAAAGGCAGCCAACAAAAATCTTTACTAGCTGTTTCTCAGACAAAGGGCTACTCTCTAGAATGTATAAAGAGCTTTAAAATATCAGACCCCCTTGGGCTGGAGATTTAGCTCAGTGGTTCTTACACCTGCCTCACAAACACAAGGTCGTAAATTCGATCCTGGTAACCACATACAACAATGCTGGGCATGGTGACTCACACCCGCCAGCAATCAGTACCACATACCACAGTGCCAGGTGTGGTGGCTCCCACCTGTAATCCCAGCACTGGGGAGGCAGAGACAGGAGAATTGCTGAGTTTGAGGCTTGCCTTGGCTACATAGTGAGCTGAGGGCCAGACTGAACTACAAAGCGAGACCCTGTCTCAAAAAAAAAAATCAGAACCCCCCCAAATGTAAAGACCAAACTCAAAAATGGGTATCTGAAATGAACAGACATGTCTCAGAGGAAGAAGTAAAAGCAGCCAAGAAGGATATGAAGAAATATTCAACATGGCTCATCAGTTGAGAGATGTAGATGGAAACAACACCAAGATTTAATCTCACTGTACAAAGAATGGCTGCTATTGCAAAATTAACCAGCAACAAATGCTAACAAGGCTAAGGAAAATGAAGGAAACCTCCCTGTTGGTGGGAATGTAGACTGGTACAACTGTTATGGAGATCAGTGTGGAGATTCCTCAAAAAACATGGATTACAAATCCAATTTGACCCTGCTATCCCCCTGCTAGGAATATACATGAAAGAATTAAAAGATTCATATCATAATGACATATGTCCATCCATGTTCATAGCAGCTCAGTTTGTGATAGCTAAATCTTGGAAACAATCCAAATGCCCATTAACTGAAGACTTACTCTACCATAAAGAATGATAAGTTTGAGTCATTTATTCTCAAATGGACATACCTTGAAGACACACTCATAAGTGAAATAAATAGGTCACAGATTTGTAAATATCTTTCCTCTGGTATGAGAATCTGAAGGTGTGAATGAATTCTAGGATGTATGATAGATATTGTGAAATAGAAAATATTCAAAGGGAAAGGATAGGTGTTAGGAATGAGGGAAAAGAAAAAATATGATGTTAAAAAAAGAAAGCACATATATTAAGGGGGTGGATGTGGTAAGGTGCATAGGGGAATGGGTAAAAATAAGAATTAATTGTGTTTTATATATACTGGTACAAATTCCCAATGTTGAGTGTGATCATGATGTATATATAAAATGTACCAATAAATATTTCACTTTAAAAAAATGAAAACAAATGTGGTATGCATATTAACTCACCAACATGAATGTAATTAATATACATTGCAAACATATACTGATAAAAATTTAAAAAGAGAAAGTGTGATAGGATATTTTTATATAATTCAAACATTTCTGATTTTGAAAGCAATCCTTTGCTCTATTTTACCTAGTGGAATAAAAAAGAATACTTAGATAACTTAAAAATGCTTTTTAAGACCATCCTGATTGTAATTCTGCATTATTTCTGATTTCTCAATATTCTTTTATCCAGAAATGAGAGAGTATTTTAAGCTTATTACAGTCCAACAGAAGAATCATGTCCTAAATTTGTTGTACATCTTTTAATGTGACCAATACAGCATTAATTTTAGCAAGCTTTGGCATATTTTGGACACATGCTGTGTTTTGAACAAAGAAAATTTTTGCAAGTGAGATATGGCTGCATCCCCTACAGAAGATAATGCTTGGCACAATGTAGTTACTGAATAATAACTAAGAATAGCTGAAACAAATTTGGCTTTTCATTTTCACACATAAACAAGTCAGAGAGGATAGTCCAGTGCTGCTAGCCCCATGATCCTCACAGGATCAATAGGCCTTCTGCTCTGCCATGTGTAGATTGTCTGCTTTCATCCACAAGGCTGTCACATCATAATTACAATGTGACTGCTACATGGATCGTGTTCTCAGTGCTGGCAGGAAGAAAGAAAGGCCAAGGACATGATAGCCTAGAATATAATTTGACCAGGAAATCAAACAATAACCCCCCAAAATAGTGCTTACATTTCCTTTGTAGGAACTGCATCACATAAGCAATCCCAGCTGAAAGAGACCAGGAAATATGGCTAGATGCATGTATATGTACATATACTTCATGGGTCTAATGTGTCTATCTCAACTATATATGCAATATTAAAATGTAATCTACTCAGATTCTTATAAAAATCTGTGAAATAATTTTTTCTAACATAACTGAAGAAGAAAAATATCAACAGCTATCTTCTAGCTCTTCCTAAATTGGATTCTACATTCTCTTGTACTTTATAAGATACTTCCGCCCAGGTACTCTGAACTGTTGGTGAGCAGAAAAAAAGGATGAAGGAGTACTTCATAAACTGTGGTTAGGTGCTGACCTTGGCAGAGCTTGTAACTTAAGAAGGCAATATTAAAATAAAAAAGAATTTTATCTTTACAGTCTGTATTTATGCTTAGATATAATTGCAGTTATATTTATATACAATATAGTTCTTAAGTTGTCTTCTCAATTGTGTGCAATGAGTAGCTTCCCTTTGTATTATATGAATAAACTGTGTTTATTCTATTGACCCTTTGATTATTTCTCTTCGAAATAGTTTATAACATTATTCGGGAGTTCACAGAATTTGTTTTGGCTTTCCTGGGCTTCAGAAGACCTTCTGTGCACAACCAGAGCCCTCCTTCACATTGTTAGGAACTGGGCCAGGTTTTCTGTTAGAAATTCATTTACATCTGCTCCCTTCACACATGTGGGATACCAGGAACACAGATGTTCTTGGCTCCTGGCCACTTCCAACATTGTTTCCTTTGCAAGTAAATTTTTCATTACATATTTATCAAAGCCCGTTACTTCCTATTGGTCTTCATTCTAAATAGCAATGAGCCATATTGTCACAATCGTCCTTGTTGTTCTGGTTTTCCTTTCCTCTCTTCTTGGTCATCATGAGTAAACAGAGATCCTTAGATTTCACTTAGAAGAAGATTATAGCTAAGCAGAGGCAATTTCAGTTCTCTTAAGTAAAGATCCCAATAAAGATTACAGTGGTAACTGAGAAGCCCAAAATATCAAAAAGAACTATGTGTCAGAACAAATGCAGATATTTACTTTTGAATCTCGAGCAGAGTAACTATCATTAATTTCTTAAATTATAGGAGATAATTCAATATTTTCCCAAGTTTCCCTCTGAAGATACTATTAAACATTCTAAGAATCACCTGGAGACATCATTTAATACTGATTCTAAACCCCACCTTGGCTTTGTATTTACTAATTTCAAATTTGAAAGGGGAAACAAAAACCTGTATTTTCAGAAATTTTAGATCAGAATTTTGAGAAGCATAGCAAAGTCTGAATGTTTCTTGGCACTGGAGAAGACAACAAAAACATCATACACTTTTCCTCTTAAAGATAGAATTGAGATGACTATTCAACAATGCCCAGGTAAAATACAGACTGTGTAAACAATGAACAGTAGCTGATGCAGAGTTCTTCTCTTGGTGGTGACTCCGCTAATCTTTTTCTTATTTTTTTTCATATCGTATCAAATGGGAGATTGACTAGAAGCACAATAAGAATTCTTCATAAGGATTTCCTCAGAAAGGAAAAGAAAGCCCAAGGGAAAGAATCAGAATGTCCTCACACTTGACAGAGCAAACCCTGCTGATCAATAAGCTTGTTCCGCGGAAGACTAAGCCCTCTCACCACAGGGTGCCACACCACAGGGGTGGGGGGGGGGCTGTGCACAAAGGGTGGAGTATCTATGAAAGCCCTAGAGGTGGGAGACAGGGGGAGTCAAGCCCGGAGGAGGGAAATCTGCTCCTTTAATCCTTTCAAAATGCTTTTCAGTTGAAAGAAAACCTAAATCACAATATTCTGACCCTCCTCTCTCTTTCTCACTGTTAAAATTCATAATATTATTTATTATGGCCAATGTGAGACTATCAGTCAGCCCCTTAAATTACTTAAATGAAACTATTCCACTTGATTTGGAACTAATGCTCAAATGGTTTTAAGAAGTAATAACAGCTATTGGGGGGGATTTTAAATGCAGACTTAGAAAATCTCTGCTGGTACTGTACTTTCTATTAAACAGAGGTATAGAAACCTGCTGTCCCCATTATAACTTAACTCACCATGAGGGAGAGTCAGTAATATCAGCTCTGGTACCTGGGAAAATCTACTGGGAGAAAAAAATTCAAATATCTTCCATATAACTCTGCTTGGTGGGTATGTGCATAGATTTCACAACTCATGGTTCGACAGATAGATCGACCGATAGAAGTTAGATAGACAAACCATAGAAGGCGTATATTTTAGATGTTGCAGTAATTCGACATTTAACAGCCCCTAGTAAGGTATGCTTCTTACCTGTAAACTCTCCAAATCTACTCTCAGCATCTCACAAAGAACAATAATTGTTTATTGATTGAAGTGTTAACAATGTATTGATGAGATTTGGAAATAGTACTCAAGGGCAATAACTGCTCAGTACAGTGGTCCTAAATTACTTCTCTTCAGTCCATAATATTAAGTTTAAATATAAGTCCAAATATAAAAGTTAATACTATAGGTACAACACATTTTATATGTAATAATATATTTTGGATAACATATACATATATACCTATACTATTAAAATCTCGTGACATTTTTTTCATGAACTGTTTGAAACAGTGATAGAACTTGGCACAGACAGTCATAAACAAATTAACTTCTTCATGACATTTTTTTAAACAGTAAATAATTTTTATTTCAACGAAACCATTCCACTTGATTTCTACTGAATGTAGAGACTATAATTATCATGAAAATACAAGCTGTTCTTATTACACTCTATAAAAAGTAAATCATGCTGGTCATGGTGGCTCAAGGCTATAATCCCAGCACTCGGGAGGTAGAGCCAAGAGGATTGCTGAGTTTGAGGCTTGCCTGCGCTACACAGTGAGCTCAGGCCCGCCTGAAGTACAAAGCAAGACCCTGTCTCAAAAAAAAAAAACAAGTAAATCACAACAAGGACTATCTGACATCTATATTATTTAATAAATATTTCTGTATCTGAGTAAAGATGAGACTAAACACAAGTTCCGTTTTCCCATACCTATGCTGCAGAACATAGCTGCCACTAGGTAATGTGAGAGCCAACTTGACATAGAAACAGCCATATTGTTAAAAAAAAAAAAAACTCCATTTTGTATCCTGTAACCTCCCTGTGAACCCAGAACTTGTCTTTTTGGGAACTGTCACCCAACCAATGCACACAGCCACAGATTGTATGTTTTTAAAATGCATTAACAAAGGGAAGAAAAAATATGATGATAATTGAAAAGAGGGAAACAAAACTTTTGTATATAGGAGGCAGGGAGTTGTAGGGAGGGTGGAGGAATAAGAAAAATGAGAATTAAATTGTGTCATATGCTGGTACATATTCTCAATATTGTGTGTGATCACGATGTGTATATATAATGTACCAATAAAGATTCAAATTTTTTAAAATGCACTATTTTATAATAACCAGTAATCTAATCATTGCTATTGGCTTCTATAATGACTCACTCCTGCACTTTAATGGAAGAATGATCTAATCACTCCTGCATAGAAACCAACTGATAAAAGATAGGAAGTAGTAAGTTTTGCCTTTAAATACTGTATTTTAATATAATTTGGTGCTTTCTTTTTCATGGAGGTATGGCCCTCAGCTCAGTAATAAAGCTCTTAGTTGGACTTTAAGATCATGTTGTGTCCTGAGAGATTGTCACTCGGTGGGACCTGGTCCCCAACAAGTAACAGAACATAAAGCATGATATTATACATGCACAGTGCAAAAAGTTTTAAAATAGAAACATTATCTATCCACATATACTGATTATTTGGTTTGATATATATTCAGTAATATACAGAGGTTTATATTTCGGTAAATGTAGTTTTCCACTATATATTCTTGTACCTACAACACTAAGGCAGTGTTTTTGGGTAACACTGTTTCCAAAGATGAGCAGTTGGTACAAGCTCCTAATTTGCATAAACAAGCTAAAAGATTGTCGAAGAACGCTTTTAGGACCAATTCAAGTGCTTCTTCAGATGATCCTACATGAAGTCTCCTTTCTGATCAGACCAGGACTGTTTGTAGCAAAATTTTCCATTATATGAAGACTCCCAGTGTCTGGAGAAAATAACAGTAACACACAGAAAACACCGAGACAAAAAAAAAAACAGAATGAAAGACAAAGGGGTGAACCAGAGAGGATTTGTAAACTGCTCCTGGGTCAGCCATGAGTCCTGAGTTAACCATGCCTGAAGTGCCCTAGCTTAAACCAGTGTGACTGGTACTGACATAACAATGTATTACCAGATCTACACACAAAATTCCTGGATAATGTATTAGACAACATAAGTTTTTACCTTCCGAAAGACAGGACTTGTCCATAGAAGATTTAATTGTGATTTATTTTTTCTCATTTCTCTCTCTTCTAAAGATCTCTAGGTGAATTCATGTCTCATGGAGCTCCCTTTGATGAAATAAAAATAAGACTCACAAGATTTTGAAATAAAGGAAAAGGCTCTAACTTTGCAGAGGATAGTCCTCTAGTCCTTGTGGTTCAACAACTATGCATGAGGCCTAAATTAAGTAATTTTAATTTAAAATTAAGTACTTTTATTTCCCTTGGAAATAAAATATAGAAAAGAAAGAAATATCAGTAAAGAAAAGGAGAGCATTAGAATAGATAATTTTCAGGCAGAGACTTCTCGCTAAGAATAGTCCCTAATTCCTTCTTTTCCTCCTCCTCTACTTCTTCCTCTTCCTCTTTTTCCTCTTTTACTTCCTCCTCCTCTCTTTCTCCACTCATACCTACTTCTCCTTTTTCTTAAATACTTCTTGACAAGTCAGAGGAGAAAAAGGTACAAAGCAGTGAACCAAAAATCTAAGCAGAGGAAAAGGTGAAGATAACTTTCAGGATAATTAAGTTTCTGAAGTCCTAAGGCATTTCCATGATTATGTCAAAATTAAAGTAAAAGTCACATGAAACACCCTTCAGATCAACGTCCAAATCCCATTTGGGTGCCTGACAAAGTTTGAGAGGCCAGAGTGACAATTACTGATTTACCTTTCTGTGCTGAAAATGGAAGTTGAAAGTTAAGTGGCAACATAAAGCTAAGCACCTCTGAGACTAAGTTTCAAGTCTAGACTAGACAGAAATGACAGAAAATCATTAAGAACAGAAGGCATTAAAAGGTCAGAAATAAATTGTTATCAAGCCCTGTTTGACTATTTTATCAGTCAGAATGTTTTTTTTTCTTTTTGCTCTCAAGAATGCAATAGCTCTTTCTTATCTCTGGAGATGAGTAATGATATTATCAGGGTTGTACAAATACACTGAAAGATTCTGAGAATGTTTCATGCAAAAAAAAAAAAAGCCCTCCAATTAAATGACTCAAATATTTTTTTTGAAACCTGCAGTTGTCCTACTCCATCTGTCTGAATTGTTAGTTTGTGTAAAGATAACATAAAGTTTACCCTCGATGGAGGAGAAAGCCAGCAATGGCTTCACCCATTTGTGCTTCAGTGCAGTTTTTGAGGTGACAGACATTTTAGCTCCCAGGTAGAGTCTTAGAGTACAGAAATCCATCTCTCTCTTTCCTCCACTCCTTTCTCCTTCTTTCTTCTCTTCCTTCCTCTTCCCCGCTCTGTCTTCCACCTCTCTCATCCATCAGCCATTTGGGCAAGAGTAGTAGTTTCTCATCCCATTTGCAAGAGATGAGGGAAAACTCAGGCTAATCCTCTGGAAACAGGATTGATCTCCAGCTAACTCAACATGCTGAAGAACCAAAACTTGTATACTCTGTGTTCAAATTGTGAAAGTGGAAAATGTCGGGTTTGAAAAGTGATTGAGTATAGTAAAGAGACCTAGTCATTTTTTAGTTAGCATGTAAGGTCCTAAGATGATTCATTGATCACTACGCAGCTGGATGCCAACTAAATACAGGGTACAAACGCCTTCCTCAAATGGTATAGGCCGTGGGAAGTTTGACTTCGAAGGCACTGCAGAGTCCTTAGACTTGCTCTCTGAAATTATACAACAGAATCTCTGATAAGTCTATGTGACTTATGGCTTAGTTCATTTTGAATGATACTGTTACATTTAATAAAAGCTATACAGAGTTTTGCTACCTTTAAACATAGTAGCATATTCACCCTGGTACCCCCAAGGTCTCTTAGTTCACAATGTCAGAGGTCAGTTCAGTATTACTACTCTGGAACCACTCACTAAAAATCTCTAGTGGCTATTGAAATATACTGCTCCATCTGCAAATTTGTAAAATTAAAGGCTTTTATACTTAATTTATTATATTCACCTGCCACAAGTACGTCAAGAAAGAAATAAAGGAAAAGGAAATAGAAACATAAAAAGGGTTGGCAATGGAAACAAAAGGACTGCCTGAAAAAAAAAAAAGGAAAGATTACACTGGCGATATCTCTTCATACATCACAAAACCCAAGGGCTTTTCTTTCAGTAGAAGCTAGTAATTTGAACCTATCCACAGTTAGCTAATGAAAATGAAACTCTTAACAGTCATATCCTCTAATTATTTCATGTTTGTATTCTGCCAATGCCCACCTGAAAGTAATTTTTATTTTGTTATGTATCATGATAAACTCACCACTAGCTTCAGTATTTCTAAACCTTCCTGTCTTTCTGCCTTTTTTAAAGCATGATTTTAAAAAATGTTGGTTGGGCACATTACTCGGCTGTAAAGTTGTCTTCCTTTGATTTTAATAAGAAGGTCTTGGGCTATTGTAGTGCACTTCATTATCAGAACTGATAGCAATTTACCTTGATTTGTTCATGACAGCAATAAATTCAAAGGTATTATGCTAGATCTGTGGCAGGCTGCCAGTCCATGAGATTACTCCTACAGCATAGCAGCCATACCCAACTGTGGATTGTAAAATTGATCCCAGTAACCTAAAAGCACTAAGAATACAAAATGCTCATTTGCAGAAGTCATTATTTAATAATTTGAAGTGTTGTGTAGGAAGTCATTGTAACAAAACTTCCTCACCACACTATGAATAGTTGGATTGTGTGCAGTTTGTGAATAGGTGTATTATATTTAGCTACATTCAGGTAGAAAACTTGTAAGTAATTAACTCATATGAAGGATTATGATGTTATATTAATTATACCTTGATTTTTAACACATTGAGGATGAGTATTGTTTTCCTCAAGTTAGTATTTTTAAGTGATTAGCCTAAGCGTGTTTACCCACACATTTCACTACACAAGGCTAAGAGCAACTCATGGACAAAAATAGTCATATAGTTAATTAACCTACAGCATGAGCACAAGAGTTTTATACGGTCCTATAAATTTCCAGCTAATTTATTGCTTCATCTGAATAAATATTGTGAGCCATCTCTGGACAGAGGCAGCGTTTTCTCTCTTCTTTTTTTTTTTGTCTTGCTCCTCTTTCGCCCGAGGTTGCTGCTGCAGTGCCTGTGTGCCCCATCACTAGAAGGAAAGAGATCTTCGCTCTTTATAAATAAGAACACAAAGTCTTTCTCTTTATATTAGATTTTTTCCACACTAAGTGCATTATTTTGGCTCAGCGAGATTTAGTTACAACTAGCACCGCACTAGGTTCATTGATCTTTAGTTACTGTAAAGAAGGAAGAAACTGAAATTCAGAATCGAAGGAGCAATTCTCTCTTCCATGCATAGAGATTGAAGGAATTGGAGGTGAAGAGGACGCAGCTGCATTTCTTAACTTTTGAATGAAAAGCAATTATGCCAAGAGCCTTCATTTTAGATTGTCAGCATGGGCCTATGTCATCCCCATCCTGACACTCCCAAACTGAGGATTTTAAAGGCCTCCTGCCTTTGTCATTGAGACACCTGTCACCAACTACACTGAATCAGCATCTCTAGATGCTGGGAAATACATATTCAACATGAGTCTATGTGAGACACAACAGTAGGGAAGCTGGAATTCTTCACAATCCTTAAAGAAAAAAGTAAAAGGAAAATTTAAGCTTAAAAAAGAAACTGAAGTTGAGAGGAAATTTTCCATCTTTTAACATGCATTACCAATTACCTATTTCCTTCTCACTTGCTTACAATTGAAATCACTAATGTCAAATTAACAAGGTTAATTTCTGGAAATATTTTTAAATATAATAAATATAAATATGTCTGAAAAAGTCAATGAAAAATATAAATTTCTCTAGGAAGTCTGTAACCATTTAAATATACAGTTTTATAGCAAGCAATAATCCATCAGTCAGATACTCTATTCTTTTGGAAGGTCAATAAAAGGAGTTGATTCTTTAAAATACTAGAGAAATCTTATTATTCTGTACATGTAAAAACTGCATTTTCAGATTCAGTAATGATTACTTCTTATCTTCCTCACTGTGGTCCTCCTGTCCCTGATCACCCCTAAGGATCAATTGCAAAACTGATGTTCACTTCACTTCAAGGACGTCAAGATATTCAATTTATGATTTCAGAATTCCAAACAGAGACATTCCCCAGAACTTCAAATGATACCCAGAAGAATTCAAAATTTTATAATTCAGCAACTTAGAAATCTTTCCAAAGAAAGGTTAATGATTTCTTTATACATTATTAGCTATTTGTTGGAGTAACTTGGAGGCTGGGTCTGAAGGTGTTCAGTAACTAACAAAATACATAAATTTCTACAAAATAAATACAAAAAATAAGATACAGATTGGCATCTCTGCCTTCACTTTGTACCAGTTTTCTTTATTAACTTAAACTTTGGGTCAGATTAGTGCTCAACTCTGTATATAGGCATCACCTAAAGAGAACCTTTCTAAAAAGTGGTAATACAAGATGTATTAGGCCTAAATTTATCTAACCTACCCTGTCCTCTTTCAAGACCAAAGAAACTGAGATAAGAGATAAGGTATTCTCAAGATTCTCTGTAAAATTCAATTATCAGCTTTTACAACCTGGAAGTGGAACCCAGAATTCCCCAGCTGTTGCCCTTAACCTGCAATTACCTTGGATTTCACCACAGCCTCTAGAGACAGATCATGTCATTAAAAGATTATCATCCTGAACGGGAACAAGTACCCTATCACACTGCTGGTCCTGTGGCCCCACGCAGGACAAATCATCTCATAGGACATTGACTCCCTCCCTAAGTGGTAAGAACTTCTCAGACCTGAGCTGATCATCATCAACCAGACCACACTTTGAAGAAGATTGTTTAATTATGCATATGTCTTGCCTTTGCTCTGTTCTTCCTCACTTCAATCCTAAAGCTGAACTCAGAACCCAGAAAGGTAAGGTTATGTTCCTTTTTATTACCCCAATGTACCTTCATTTTGTGAATTCTTTTTCTATGTCACCATGATTATTTCCCATTGTCTTATTGGGGCGTGTGGCTTGTCTTGATTTGTTGGGACCCCTCAGTTCAGTCCCTGGCCTAGTACTCCAGGAACACAGTCCAAATGCTGTTTGGGTTTTCACTTAATGACCAACCCTAGTACATATTAAGAAGTATATACACTGACTAAGAATTAATGGCTAAAACTTCAGCTCTCCTTTGATGTTAATGAAATTGAAATCAAGAAATTAGAATGTTGAAAAACAACAGAAGGCCTTGGCATTTTTATTCTCTAGAATAAGATAGACATTATGAGCTCATTATCAAGGTAACAAAACTGAAGATAGAACATTGACACAATAAATGCATAACACTGACATTTTAAAACACAGGAGAATTGGAAATTCAATTATTCCACGACATAAATCATTGTGTTTTCTTGATATTTTATTTCAATTTCTTTGATGTTCAAATAATATTCTGCTCTTATACTTGGAAATATAAATTTTTATTTTTAATGGATCATAATGAGAATAATATCTACTCTAAAAGTGTACCTATCTTCATCCCTGAAACTTGTGACTATGTTACCTTCCAAGGAAAAGAGAATTTTAACTTTACAGACATGAGTAAAGATATTGAACTTGGACTGTTATCCTAGATTATACAGCTGGGAACCAGTGTAATTGTAAGATTTTTTTTTTTTTTTTTTTTTTTTGAGACAGGGTCTCGCTGTGTAGTTCAGGCTGACCCTGAGCTCACTATGGTGCCCAGGCAAGCCGCCGTGAACTCAGCAATCCTCCTGTCTCTACCTCCCGAGTGTTGGGAGGCGTGAGCCACCATGTCCCGCACTGTGGTATGCGGTGTTGATTGTTGGTGGGCGTGTCTCCACGCCCAGCATAGTATGTGGTTACCGGGATGGAACTCAAGTCCTTGCGCTTGCAAGGCAGGCGCCAGAACCACTGAACTAACCCTCCGGCCCGTAATTGTAAGATTTTTAAGAGGGAGGCAGGGAAGTCAGAGTAGTAGAGAAATGTGAAAATGCTACTTGCTGCTCTTAAAGGAGTGGGACAAGTGGCCAAGGAATTCAGGAAGCTTCTACATTCTGGAAAAGGCAAGGGAATATTATTTCCCAAAGCTTCCAGAAGGTCCTGCCAACTTTGCCAGACTACTAAGACTTTGATTATAGCCCGGTAAATTTTGTTTTTGACTCTTAACCCCCAAGCAGTAAAATAATATGTTTGTGTTGTTCAGATCACTAGTTTTGCAATATTTTCATAGACGCATTTGGAAATACATGTGGTATAGACTGTTAATGAGATGTGCTTTTCTGTAATTATGACAAAAATTAAAGCACCATAAGTTTATAAGCATTATAGTTACAATCAACATTTCCTCTGAAAATATGGCAAGAATCTAAGTTACCCAGTTTGGCCCCCATACGCAGCATTTTTTTTTTTAATTTTCTATTGCACTGTATGCTGTGAAAGCCACCTCTGTGCTTTATATTTTCATTTCTACAGATGTTACAAATTAGAATTAACAAAAGCTTCACTTCTCTGTATCCATTTAGATGTAACTAATGAATGGAAAAACAGACCAAACATATCATTTTTAACACTTGGCCTCAAGATCAGAATAAATTTATCCTTTCTTATTTTGGAAAGGTCATCATAATTCTATTTTAAAATCCTAAAGATCACAAAACATTTAAAAGGTTTCTTTGAAAACTCTGAAAGTTTCCCAAATCCAGTCAGGTCAATAAGGAATCATCATTTAGTATTTGTTCGGCACCCAAAGTCTGAAAACTAGCATAGCAGATGACGAAAAAGAGACAAATACACTAACAAAATTATGAGTCCTTCTTTTAAAGAAAATAACCTTCACCTGTAGGTCCTGGAAAGAAATAATTCTGACTGATCAGGAGTAATGACTGCAACCTGATTATAGCCAACAAGTCATGATGAAAAAGTCACACTAATCTCTGCTCCTGGTTAAATGTCGAGGTCTATGATTAGAATACAGGAGTCAAACATCTGAACTATTGTCTGATCATTTCAAGGGAAAGGTCAGTATATTATGATATGTACTTCAGTAATAGCAGATTTCATGAAAATGATTTTTCTCATCCTGTGCACTTGTGGCTAATATCTGAGTTAGTTTTGATACTGCTGATGACCATAGTTTTGTGCTACCTGCCATAGCAAGTGCAGTAATTAGTAAATTTCTTTTTCGAGGATGTCACCACCTAGTGGGAAAAAAAGGAAAAATGCATACACAAATGCGTGAGTTTGTGTGTGTGTGTTTGTGTGAATATACACACATATTTGTGTCCATGTGAACACTTAATGAATATACACATAAATTTGTGTATGTATTGATGTACATGCATATGTTTAATATACTCCTTCACAGTGCCTACATTGTTGCTTTATTTTGGCTTATTGAAGAAGATCCTTATACATGACTACATACACTAAGATAGGATGTATTAAAGACTAGGTTAGAAATACAAATAGAATGATAGATAGCAAAAGTTTCCCTATATTTGAAGAACAACTAGCCATTTGCTAAATAATAAAAACAAGTTTTCAAGTTACCTGACTCGCCTAAGGTCAAAACCTTTTAAATTGAAACAGAAGAAAGACATTTTTAAAATTTAATGAACTTTTGGCTTGATTTTAAAGAAATCCACACTTAGATGTAGTGACAGTATTTTTCACCCCTTCCTCCCATATCAGAGGAGAATCTGAATCCCAGGAATTAATTTGTGGCTTGTGGATTCCTTCTCCAGCAGAGAAAGCAGCCATTAAAAGCTAATGTGTTTCTTTGTGCTGTTGCCAAACCCCAAGCTCCATGGCACAGTCCCGCAGACCCACTGACAAACAGAGCAGAGCTCTGTGAGTAGAAGAAATATTCTCTCCTCCATTTAGGTTTAGATCATGCTACCAAGATCATAAAAAAGGCCTAAATATGTAAGACAAGTTTGCAACAATGCATGAGAACAGCCACAAATTAAACTGTGCTATGTTTAGGACTCCTGCCAAATGAGTAGATTTCTTTCACTTTTAACATATAAACCAAACACAGAGTATTACAATATTTGTTTATTATTGGGCAATTTTTATTTTGACCGCAAATGTAGTGGAGCACAGATATGACTACGGTAGCATGAGGAAATGATCTTTCCAGGAAATTTTTCTTCCATCATGTATTTTTCTCCTAGCCTTTCTGCTTCATCCTAAAGCTAATTTACCCAACGCAAGATGGGAATAATAAAATCCCAGGACTACCTGCTTCCTAATCTAAGCCCATAGTGATAAAGAGAATCACTTTTGAACATTGTCTCACAGCATAGTCAATTTATCTCCCATAAGCTGGTTTTAAGTCTCTTTTCATGTCTCATTGGCCCAAATGAAATCATACAATAACTCCCAAATATGTACTTCAAGGATGGGTCTCTGCTGATAAACTTGGGTTTAAATCCTTAGACTCCATCCTAGAAGCAGAGATAAACCCAAAAGCCTCCAGAACACTCATGCTTCTCAGGATTATGGAGAATTCCTCAAATAAAGGAACATAATTGACAAAAGGTCCACAGTGACCACTGTACACATTTCCCTTTCGTTCTCATCATGTTTATCATTGGTCTTTAAACTCTTTTCTCCTTAACTTTCTTTTCTCCATTTCAGTTAGAGTAAGAAAAAAAGTTATGGAACATGTGCCCTAAATATGCACGTGGTATTTTTCACATTAATGGTGATTTGCAGTTTGGATTAAAACGTGTGTACCAGGTCAGGTAAGTATGCCTTTGGGAATAACTGAGTGCTCCTCCTAGGAATGGCCTTGGTTACCAAACCCAGTCTCTCACCCATGGTTCTTTGGCATTGTTTCTCTGCTCAGCGTCCTGGCTACTACGAAGGGAGCAGTTTTCCTGGACAACTCCTTTCCACCCTGATGCCTCGCTGCCTGGAGCCAGCTGACCATGGGCTGAAAGCTCTGAAGCCAAGCACCAATTAAACCCCTTTTCTTTTCAATTGTCCGCGTTGGGTGTTTTGTCCAATGACAAGAAAACTGAGTAAAACAACATCCAAGAGACTGGTAACTGCTTGTTACAACTTACATGAGGAAGCATAAATGAACATTTAAAACTACTTTTTCAAATATTTCAAGTCTCAAACCTAGAGAGCGTTTGATTTTTGCTCATAGGCTTTCCACCCCAAAAATAATGTGTTCAGAAATATGTGGCAAAAGGAGTTAAAATAGAAATCATCTTAAATAACCTTAAATTATTCATAGTCTTATACATGTGCTTTCTTTTTCTTTCCAAATCATATTTATTCTTTCCCCTCATTATTTTCCTCTACCACATTCCCTTTGAATATTTCCTATTTCACAAAATCTAACATACATTCTAGAACTCATTTACATCTACAGGTTCTCATACTAGAGAAAAGATTCGTTATTTACATATCTGTTACCTATTTATTTCACTTATTAGTCCTCAAGGTGTGTCCATTTGCACATAAGACTCTGTTGTTTCTCTGAAAATAAGTTATTTCTGCAGTCCCTTTCACCATTCAAAATTGTTAAGTATAACCTGCTTTGATCCATAAAACAGTTACTCTAACCAATAAACAAGTGAAGAATGAACTTTTCTCATAAGACAGGACTGGTATCTCCTTTCCTGAGTGAATGCTTATTTTGATAGGGTCCAATTAATTTTCCTCTTATGGTTATGTTAACAAATAACAGATTATCTACAAAACAATGAAGACACAGAAATGAAGCAGCAGCCTGAACCTCCACAGTTTATGTGGGAAGAATGCAGCAATTTTCTACAAGTGAAATGCCCATCCAGAAGGTACCCAGCTTTGAGTTTTCTCCCTGACCCCCAGCAGTGAGGGAACAGAGCCATAAGAGTGGCGTAGAGTCAGGGGAAGACGGAGCATGAGAGAAAATAGAGGAAGTGAATTTCTTCCTCTAGGGCAACACTGCGGCCTTCAGAGAATCACACGTGTGTTCTGCAAGAGCAACATCTGATGCCAGGCAGAGAGACGGCAGATTTGGTGGCCAGTGTGTTCCGTAAGTAGCATCCACAGCATTTAACGTGCACCACAGAGGTTACAAGACTGATGCTTAGGGCAATGCTCTCCTGTCCCAAGAAAGGGAGGAGAAAAAATGTAAAATGTAGACAAATGTAAAGTTCTTTGATTGGTAATGGGAAGAGAGAACATAATGAAATTGAAGTTTTAAATCTAACAAGACTGAAGTGAACTTTTTAATAATTGAAAGTGGCAGGAAAGCTATGAGATTTCCCAGAATTTTATTAAATAACAGCAAAGCCATAATCAATGAGGCATGGATGAAGAACTTGATTGGAGGAAAATAAAACGATCTTGGGTCTCCATATAACACTTGAGATGGCCAACAAACTTTATGATTAAAAATCTTACCTGCTCTTTCTCCCCACCCTCCCCTAATCATTTTATTATTGCAAGCTACATTTTGGACTTCGAGAATTTGAGGTATATACAAATTGTGTAAGATTCTTTTTTTAAAAAGTGTGGATTATTTGACTCATGAGATTTCAAGGGTGGTTGATGATGAACTCGGAACCCTAAAAATATAACTTCCCTTTCTAGAATATCACATTCAAATATAAATAGGGATAATATCCATCCTGCAAGAAAAATAAAAGGCTGAGACATTATGGATTTGCTTTGCTATCTGGGTCGACAGTTCACTAAATAAATGCAGAGGTTTCAACTCTTATCCATTTTTAATTCTCAGATACAGAAGGGCAAGTCAAGTAGGCAACTAGCTTATACAGATCTCTCCAAGAAAAACTGGAATGATCAACTTCAGGCAGCTAATCTAGCACTGGATCAAACCCCCCCAGGGAAATATTTATGTTTTACTAGTTTACTCAGAGAAACAGCTCTAGGGATCTGTAGATATCCTCTGTGATTTTGACTGAAGGAAACACTGATGCCAAAGCTGAAGCTTGTGATTTAATCATAGAAGCAATTCAGCCTTTAGCAATCCTATCTCCTAAGAAATCAATAGCTACACTTTCAGTTCTATTAAAGTATTTTTTAACTTCTCCACCTGACCAAGATATTAATTTGTTAATGTTCTATTGTCTGTTTTTCTGGTTGATACCTTGAGATGTTCAAAGAATAATTTCAATGATAAATGTTGAATCGTTTTCCTAAATAATTTTTTCTGTTATCATCATTATCATGATTTTAATTATTTATTGATTCATATACCATTTTTTCAAACACCGGAGTGCTTTAAATAATTACCCACAGCATCGAAAGATGACTTTCACATCAGCCTCCCAAACAGGTTTTCCTGTCAGTTGGTGGTGGCACCAAAGACACCAAAAACAAACAAATGCAGCAACTAAACAAAATTCTAATTAAGGAGTTAGAGAAATACTCAACTAAAATTCACTTCTTGGAGACAATTATGGCCTATTATAATGCCAAAGGATTGTCATCTACATTGAAGTTCTTCAACTTCCCATATGATGGAGACCTTTATAATACAATACTATTGAGAGGCTATAGTTTTCCACCAAGGAAAACATGACTTCTTTCCCCAGTATCTTTGAGTCATTGTGACTTACTGTGATACATTTCATTCTCCATTATACTCATGGCCAGATTTGTTTACCATTTAGATTTTGGATTTGTATTCCATAGATTTGGATTTCATTATATTGTGGAGATCACTGAATAACCCGGGCATAGGGAAACAGGCATTAAATGAGAAGCCAGGAGCTGTGGATTGTTTTCTGGGATTAACTACTGATGTTTTCCCAATCAGTCCCATAAGCACTCTGTATTTCACCTCCTTATATAAAAACATAAGGCCATGCAAATAATTACTTTCTCACTTGAAAATTTCAGTGCTAAAATGTTACGTCTATCAGATGCCAGCAAATTGTATGCTACTGTCAGAGCTAAGCATTCTCGTTGCAATGGAAGCTTCACAAACAGCTCAATAACCAGTTGATTTCTCTCTGGTTGGCAATATTTATAATTGTATCTTCCTGAAATGTTTCATTATGTTACAATCAAAATCCAAACTAATTTATTACAAGAAACAGAGTGGCCAATGATGGTATCAATTTGATGTCCAGACTTTGGGGATAGAAACCAATACTGCTCTACTCACAAGGTCTTGTAATTCATTTATCTTTATTAAATGTTAAAATGAAAAAGAGAATAATTTTTTTTCAAATTTTACAGGTCTTTACTGAAGCTGATTAAAGCATGGGTATTTGGTTTCATTATCATACATATTTATCACTACCATGTGTAAGGACCATATCTTCTTTCTATGTGTGACTTATTTTAATAATAAATACATATCCATTCACACATTTTTATTGAGTTTCTACAGTGTGTAAGCCACTATACTATAACTGAGAATATATGTAGTGGTAAAAAATGTATTTCTTCAAAACAATCCCTATCTAAACATGACAAAAATATATAAAAACTAAGTATTGCTTAAATGAGGAGAATGATTAAAAGAATAATGCCCTTATCCTGGTAAATTGAGCTTTCTTTATGTTTAAGGATAAAAGAAATACATATATTGGAAATTTAGAAGAGTGAAAAACAATATCAAAGTAGAACTAACTTGTGTCTCCATGAGCTGAACTCATTCTACAATATATTAAGAGCACTTAGACATTAGACTTGGGTACATATTGATATTTGATACTCTGAACACTTACTCTGACATCATTTTATTTGCTAATTTGTTAAGGGTCAAGTAAGGTCAATTTTGAAATACGTCCTAACTTTCTAAATGCTTTGTTTTGATGAGTTTTTTTTTTCCACCATTTTTTCAAATGATGGATTATTGAAGTGCAAGTTTAGAAAATACAGGTCACAGAGTCTTTCCTTGATGTGTTTGAATTTTACAGTTTCATTAACCTGTAACTGGAATTTCTGTTCTTAGTTATGATTTAGGAAGTTACCATTTGCTTGATTTAGGAAGCGATAGTAAACTGTGAAGGCGTTATTCAACTGAAGAAAGAAGTGTTTCCCGGGTTGGAGATTTAGCTCAGTGGTTCTGGTGCCTGATTAGCAAGCCCAAAGTCCCTGGTTAGATCCCTGGAAACATCATACAACAAAATTGGGCATGTCGACTCACACCCGCCAGCAATCATTAACACATACCACAGCACTGGAAGTGGTGGCTCATGCCGGTAATCCCAGTACTCAGGAGGCAGAGGTAGGAGGATTCTGAATTTGAGGCTTGCCTGAGCTACATAGTGAGCTCAGGGCCAGCCTAACCTAAAAAAGCGAGACACGGTCTCAAAAAAAAAAAAAAAAAAATATATATATATATATATATATATATTTCTTAAGTTCCAAAGACTGACTGCACCTCTTCTTGTTTTTACCTCTACAGAATAAATTTTGAACTTTTAAATATATTTTAAAACTATGACTGCTTGTGTCAGACACTGAGGTCATGGCTAGACATAAGACATCTGAAATATGGCCCCTTACCCTCCTCAAGCTCACAGTGAACATAGAGACAAAAGGCAGTAGATAAGATGAAAACTGATTAATCTATGCTCCAAGTGATATAGGATCATAGCTAGGAATGAGAATGTTCCTGATAGAGAAGGCAAAAACCTTCAAATGGAAATGTTTCCTTTGTCCTAAAAAGAATGAGTAGAAATTAAATAGATAGGAAAAAAGTGGACCATCCATATAAATTGATTTATAAAAATTTAGAAATACAGGGCTGGAGATTTAACTCAGTGGTTCTGGCCCCTGCCCAGCAAGCACAAGTTCCCTGGTTCGATCTAGGTAACCACATAAAGCAATACCGGCATGATGACTCAGGCCCACCAGCAATCAGTACCACAAATCACAATGCTGGGCATGTTGTCTCACGCCGGTAATCCCAGCACTTGGGAGGCAGAGGCAGGAGTATTACTGAGTTCCAGGTTTGCCTGGGCTTCATAGTGAGCTCAGGGCCAGCCTGAACTACAAAGCGAGAACCTGCCTCAAAAAAAAAAAAAAAAATCGAAATGTGTAGGCAATTCAAAACAGTCCAGAACAGTTAGAGATGAAGCTTTTAGTAAATGTTAACATTAAAGATTCTGTTACTTTATGATTATTCAATGTCACCTTTTGAGACCTTAGAATATACATAGGCTCTATAATATTATTGATGTACATAGTTATGATCTATTGATATAGCCTCATTTTACTATTTTTTCATTTTTCCCTAAAATCTTACTGTTCTATTCCAAATGCTGACTCTATGACTACTAATGATAGTAAACATATACCTCTCTGTCAAAGTTATCAATCTGTTTTTTGTAATAATTTTTATTATTCAAAATTTAAGGAAGTATCTTTCAGGTAAAGATGTTACAAATATTTATATTTAGTTCTGTGACTCAGTGTATTTTTATTTTCTATTATCTAAACAAAAAATCTATATTAATTTCCTAAAAATGGCTTTGATATTTTCTATCACAGAAAGGAAGTAAAAGAAAATGAGAGGAAAGCATGATGAAGAGAATTGAAACAAGGCCTTATGATAGAAGAGTTTTATTTCTATTTTACTAGATCTCTAAAGCTTCCAAAAAAATCTTGCAATCTACCTGCTCAGACAGATCAAGGAGGCATTATAAGAAACCTACAGCAGAAAGAAAATGCCAAGGAAACATCATAGGTATAAAACAGACTTTTTCCATGAGCAAATCGTTTCTAGGACATATTTTCTATAAATGTCCAGCACTTGCCTTGTGCAGGTGTTCTTGACAAATAATTCAGTCACAGAAAGTTTAGAAAGTTAAAAATTGGATTTTTGCTACATCCTTTCCATGCAAGTGAATTTTAAATTTAAGTTAAAATGCTGATGAGGTGTATATACTTAATCCTTGCTTCTTGAAATAGAAAATTTAAATGTCAATACAAATGATTGTATAAATATGCAATGCTTTGGAAATAACAAATTCTAAAGTTTTTGAATGCAAAGAGATGTCAGCACTTTTAAAGATTCTAAAATACATCATTTGCTCTTAGTTCTGTTGTATGGTTTTATGATAACTGTTTTAAGTAGCTAGAGACTGTTACTCTAAATTGAATTTCTCAGAAAGAGATTTTTTTAAACCATAATAACAACAAATTTATTACTAAAGAGAAAGGATTTATTCCCCAAGTTTCTTTGTAAAAGTCAATCATGCCTTCAGAGGAATTTGATTAATGGTGCATAATCTACAGATGTTATAGAAGCATTGTAAGTGAGAATGTTAATTATCTAACTTTTTAGCAGAAAGATAAGACTTTAACCTTTAGAAAAAGAAAGACAGGACTAAATAACTCATGGGAATTAGTAATGGGGTAGTGAGCTTTTTATATTCACAATGGCAACTGAAATCTATCCCAGGTGACAACTGACAGAAACACACGAACATCAGTTTTTACCAAGCCTGACACATGAAGTGTTGGCAGCCTCTTCAGCTTCATCCTAAATAAGACTCTATATCTCTAAAGTGCTTGAGAATACCAGCATTGACACCACAGACATTTTATTATTATGGCTTTAAAAGAAGACAATAGAATTTCTAGTAAAGTCTCAGGAATTAGCAATTTACTGAAGTTTCAAATTTTTGGCTTTGGAATCATATTCTTCTGAAAACTGATGAATGTTGTTGGAAGGCGTTTCTGCTTTTACGTGTTCCTTTCCTTTTTGGGGGGGGTGTGGATATACACTTGTTTAGTTTTGCTTTTAAGAAAACTTCACTGAAATGTCTATGTCTAGCAATTCTCAAATTCCCCATTTTGCCTCAAGACAAACTCAACATAGCACAAAATTGCAAGAGTTATATAGCTTACTTATGTGAACAATGAAAGACATTTTAGCAATATGTGATATTTCTCATGAAACCTAGACATATTAGGTGCTAGTCTTTTCAAATCTCAACAACACCGTAAGACTTCAGACATTGGTCTCTCTGAAAAAGGAGGTGTTCTTTAAACAACTTTTCTTTCACTTACTTAATTTTGGTATTCTTTGGACATTTTGCCTTCCATTTTTTTTCTTTGTTTTTCTAGATTCTATAGAACTATTTTTTTTTTTTTGAGACAGAGTCTCGCTTTTTAGTTCAGGCTGGCCCTGAACTCACTATGTAGCCTAGGCAAGCCTCGAACTGAGCAATCCTCCTGCCTCTGCCTCCCAAGTGCTGGGATTACAGGCGTGGGCCACCATGCCCGGCACTGTGGTATGTGGTATTGAGGGCTGGTGGGCATGAGTCACCACGCCCAACACTGTATGTGGTTACCGGGATCTAACTCAGGACCTTGTGCTGGCAAGGCAGGCGCCAGAACCACTGAGCTAAATCTCCAGCCCAATGGGACTAATTCTTGCTTTCAACTCCCACTGATACACTGATGACTTCCAAGTTAGTCCTTATACGTAAGCCTTAACACTTCTTAAGAAAACATATTCAGTGCTGTACAATATATAAACAGTCTGAGTACCTGTCTATAAAATCACATGTCCATAAAATAAAAGTTTTCTTTATATTTTAATAATTGAACTTTTTAAATAATTTAAAATAATTAGAATCATCTGAAGATGTAATCTGCCTGTTCCCCAAATTTGCTTTTAAATTCCAAGGGAGTGGTAGGGTTGGGTACACATTCATTTGCTGAATTTTGCCTGTTATTGAAATATATTTCACTCATAAGCACTGTAGCCTATTCTTCCATGACCTCATTAAATGGAGCCCTCTTCTACACTTGATCTTAGCCAAAGGGCCGAGAAGCGATGAATGAAGCCCTCTTCTAACCATAAAGGAAACATCTTAGGATACATAGACAATGTTCTCTTGAGTCCCAAATCACTAATGGCTGTCAGAAAGCCTGTGAAGTTCTCTCGACTTCTCCTGTTTTTGCTTACTGTAATAAAATACTGTTATTTGCCAAATATTCACCACAGAAGTTAAATAACATCCATTTTTCCCCCTTTTTAGGGCCCATAAATTTCTGTCATCTAGAGAAATGAAGAGGGTGGCCAAAAATGACTGTTTTTTTCATGATAGTTTTATTCCACAATTTTATTACAGACCCTAAGTTTAAGGAAACAAACTTAATAACTGGCTTTTTGATATGCCTTATATTTATCATTTATTCTCTTGTGAGAGTGAAGATAGAATAACCTAGCTGCCTTCAAGCTAGCCTGTGGGAATACCCACTGATTTCAACAGAAAGGATGAAGAAAATATCAAAATGTTAACCTACTGTATCATTCTCTTCACATAGATCTTCTACAGTTATTATAAACTCTACAGATCAGAAACTCAATATCTTCCATGGAAGTTTATCCGCTTTCTTTGCACATAACTCAATAAGTAGTGTGATTGTCCATTGAATAATCTCAAGTAAAAAAAAAAAAAACTTCTAAAGAGTCCAAGTCCTCTGCATTAATGTAGCCATAATAACAATGTCCTTTTAATTCAAATGTTATACCATCTCTGAAATTGGTTTATTTTCCCTCTCTTTCCATACAAAGTATTAGTTTATCCATCTCTTCCTTTTTTCCCTAGACTAGAAAATAGCTCCTAACTGATCTAATCCCCCTAAATTTGTTCTACCTCTTTTCATTCACTGGGAAAATTTTTTAAAAAAATATAGCAAACAGCCGGGCTTGGTGGCTCACCCCTGTAATCCCAGCACTCGGGAGGCAGAGACAGGAGGATTGCTGAGTTCGAGGCTTGCCTGGGCTACATAGTGAGCTCAGGGCCAGCCTGAACTACAAAGCGAGACCCTGTCTCAAAAAAAAAAATATATATATATAGCAAACAACTCTGTAAATATCTATTCTTTTTTTTTTGATTGGCTACTCTCCACAATTGAAACCTGTTCTAAGAATCCTCAACTTTAGAACTCTAAGAAACTTTTCTGAACTCACATCCCTGCCTCCATTACAACCGTCATCAAATACATTGTAATAAATTAGGCTACTTCCTACTCTCTGTCAATGATACACTGTGATGGTGAGAATTGAATATTGAAAATAAGTATTTTTTGTCCTAACTGGCTAACAAAAAAACATAGTATTTTAATGTGATTGAACCAAATTGATAGCCAAACTGCTAAGTCAGCATAACTACTTCTGGCTGCTTCTGCTCCTTAGCCAAACTAAGTTTTTCCTTGGTCTTATGGATGGGAATGTTTTTGTCCCATTGATCGTCCTCAGTCTCCCACCGTTGTCATTTCCTGGATGTGTACATGTGTGGTGTGTGTTTGTGCATGTTTAAATAAACAAAAATTTAAGAGAAAACAATATTGTCATGAAAAACAAAAACAGTTTTGGAGAAAAACAATTAACTACCCTAAATGGTTCAGAAATATAAGCATTTACATAGTCATAAAAGTGTAAATACTGGGCCGGAGATTTAGCTCAGTGGTTCCGGCGCCTGCCTCGCAAGCGCAAGGTCCTGAGTCGGATCCCCGGTAACCACATACAATGCTGGGCGTGGAGACTCACGCCCACCAGCCATCAATACCACATACCACAGTGCCAGGCGTGGTGGCTCACGCCTGTCATCCCAGCACTCGGGAGGCAGAGACAGGAGGGTTGCTGAGTTCGAGGCTTGCCTGGGCTACATAGTGAGCTGAGGCCAGCCTGAACTACAAAGCAAGACCCTGCCTCAAAAAAAAAAAAAGTAAATACTATATATTAATCATCCAAAATGATAGTGAAATAACCAGGAATAGAAAAAAACCACATGGAAAAGTAAATAACAGGAAGTCAAAACAGAATAAAAATGCAAAGTGAGGAAACATGCATACATTAATTAGAAATCTGAAAGGATGTGCAAGGGCTAGGAAAGACAACCAGGAGAGAGTCTAGGAAGTCTTATGGCTTTCAGACTTATGGCTTTCTGACATCCTGCTGGCCTACCTTCCCCTCCCCCTGCAGGTCTCCTCGCCGTGCCGGACTCTCAGCCTGTCAACAGTTCTCCAAGGAAATCGAAGGGGTTGCTGATGCTCCCACTGTGCTGGAATCAGACTTCTTGGCTGTGCTCTGTTTCCTCTTGTCCTACTGGTTTCTAGCCTCTGAATAATTTGTTGGTAGATCTTCTATTACCTCCTCTCTTTTGTTATTCTCATTACATTTACACCTTGCCATGAGTACAGTAAATTATATTTACTGAACTTTTAATGGACATTTCAGATGGCAAAGAAGCAACTTTAAAAAAAATACTGCCTTTTATTCCCTATGATGTTTCTCATCCCTTTGAAAAGTTCTTCTCGCACTCTTTTTCACAATACAATGTCGTTCGGGTAATTAAGTTGTTCAGGACAGGAAATAGCCAAACTCATGAATTTATGTCAAATTTTTGTAGTTGGACCCTAGCTCAGTTCTGGCATCCTCATGCTACTCTCCACAGGGAGCTAGACTTCCTTTTTCTGTACCTCTCCTTTCTCCCCACCATTTATCACTCATCTCCACCAAGAATTGAGGAGAAGGAGACAAAAAGATAGAACAAGAACAGGAAGGTCTCAGTTTACTGGGTTGGTGGTACACTAACAATCAGGAATTAGTACTTGATACTTTTTCAAAGAGGATTCTTTCATTTGTGGGTTTTCTGTGTAATTTTTTTTTTTATTTGAGACAGGGACTTGCTTTGTAGTTCAGGCTGGCCTTCAGATCCCTATGTAGCCCAAGCAAGCCTCAAACTCTGCCATCCTCCTGGCTCAGCCTCCAGAGTGCTGGAATTACAGGTGTGAGCCACCACATCTGGCTTCTGTGTAATGCTTTAGAAAACACTGCAATGACTCATCCTCATACCCTAGGAATGACCCAGTGTGTCTCACCTGATGTATCCATGGCTGTTCACTGCAGTGCTGCTGATCTCCTTCCTTGATTTCTAGCAGTGTCCCCTGATTCTCTAGTCAAGTCTGCGATCCCTTCACACACAGCTCTCAAAAACATTATGGTTTGTAGACTCTTTGCCTTGGTAAACACTTTGAGTTCAGATGACTTACAAGGTAGCTACATCCCTTTTCTTCTCTTAGTCGGGCAACTACCAAGATTAATCTTCTGTCTTTGGAATTTTATAGGAAAGAATCTGGAATGATTGTTTGACCCAAGGCATTCGATGGAAGCTTCTCAGTCTGAGAGAAAGAGGGGAGATAAGCACTTTTATTTCTTTCTCCTCTGGATCCTGACATTATTGTCAAACTGTAATACATTTCTCCAAAGAAATTTTTTTGCTACATCTTTGATTTGAGTACTTTATTCCTCAAGTGGGTATTAGAATAAAAGCTATGAAATCTATTTGGGATAGCTCATAATATTATGGGTAATTTGTAATACGTTTCATGCAATTCAGGGTCACAATTTTTTACATCCTCTTAAGGGTATAAAACAAGCCACCTTTAACAAAGCACTGAACTCAACAATATGAAAAGCTTGACAGTAATGATCTAAGGAATCTTCTCATCCTAAAAGAAAAAAAAATACTAGGAGTTGTGCCTGTATGTACTGAAAGTCTTTATACTTCCATGAAGGTTACATATGAGTATCAATAAAGGTGTTTCCCATTAAAGGCAAATAGGGAAAATACCTTCAGATATATTATAAAGATTTTGTCTTAATTTCTTCAATAAAACGAAGTGCTAGCTAGGATTCAGAACAGCTAGAACACTTTTTCGTGTTGATAGAAATGTAAATTTGTACCAGTATTTGAGAAGTGGCCTGAAATTATTATAAAGCCTGAAAATTGTGGTGTGTAGGCTTTCAGTTCTGCTCATGGGCTGACATTCTAGGGAAATTCTTGAATGCATATTCCAGGAGACATATACTATAATTTTCATGATTGAATGGTCTGAGTGAAAATGGGAAATAAACAAATTCCATCAAAAAGAGGGTGAATAAAGAAATTAGGCTATTTTACAAGATGAACTACAATAGAGGAAGAATGAGTAAATGTATTTATATATTGATCTCAAAAACATTGTTCCCATAAAAATGAAATAGCAAAACATTTATAAAAATTTATATGTGGTTATGTGCACTTACATTTATATAAAACAAGACTTATAAAAGTAAGAAAACATGTACTGTTTAAGGATTCATGAAAGGAAAAGCCAATAAAGAAAAAAAATACAATGCACCAGTAAAGATAAAAATTAATTAAAAAAAGAAAAGAAAACAGAACACTAATTTAAAATTTGAGATAGTCGTTGCTTCTGGAATTCAGTAAGAGATACATCCGAGAAGAAGCACATGGGGCTTCTAGACCCCATTGGTAAAGATTGAAAGAGGGAAAAGAGAAAAAAGGAAAGAAAGTACTACAGCATTTGCATCACAGAAAAGTTAAATCAGAAATTACTGACTTAGGTGATAGAATTACCAAGCAGGTAAGCAGGAAAACATGAAATAAGATAGAAATCAACTAGAGCAAGAATCCACTGCCATCCCTGGGACTAAGAGGAAAGGGAAGTAGGAGATGGTTCTATCAGAGCCCAGACCAGGAGCTCAAGAACTTTGGAGAATACCCAGCCAATGCGAGGATGGGAACTCGGGATGGCTGATGAAAGAAAGGAAACGCACTGGCTTCGGCTTCCTCCTGGCTTCCAGTCCCCCACCATGGTTCACGGGGCTCAGCAGAGGTGCGTGGGAGGAGTGACACACTTTCTACAAAGGCCAAGCTTCGGGCACCACAGAGCATTGCATTTAAGGCCAACTGGCCCAAAAGAGTCACAGATTAGAAAGACAGATTATTTTCCTTAAGCAAGTGGCGAGTATTTTATCATTATTAAATAGGCATATTGCATGTATTTACTTTTACATGATTTTTTTTTATTTTTAAAAAGAAATTATTTTCCTCCTAGCATGAGGTGAATTGTTTTACTTAGTGGGCTGTATCAGTAATTTTGCTACACTGCAGCAATATACCAGCTTCCCAGAGTAAACATTCTTTTAATGTGAGATTTTAATATTCTAATCAGCTTCCACATTAGCAAAGTGGACATAATAATACCCACTTTGCAGAAATATATTAAATTCTAAGGCAGACAGTATGCACGAGAGGTCTCGCGTTTGGCCTGGGACAAGGTGGGACTTCAGTGAACCTGAAAAACCAAGCCCTTTTCCTAAAGTGGTTGTGAAAAGCTAGTGAGGATATTTCTGATTTCAAGACTACAATAGAAGAGAAATAGTTATAAATTTTCTTTCATATTCTAAAGGAAGGTAATTAACATGCTTCTATGAGTTTTAAATATTACATTCATGCTTTGGTATTGGCATATTCAAAAGCAGGAGCCAACACCGAGAATGACTGAAAAAAAAAGATGCCCCTGTTACAGTACCCATTGTACAACGAGGTTCAGGGAGGAAATATGCTAAGTGTGTGAGGAAGATTGGCCATTCCTTCTGAAAGAAAAAAAAGATTTAAAAGAAAGAAAAGGAGATTTAAAATCACTCCCCATAAACAATAGCAGGAAAGTGTAGTTTATCGAGAGCTGAAATAATCCAGCAGCAGTGCAGTGAATTTTCATTGATATATAAGTGGTTGCCTATTATTTGCAACAATGAAGAAGACTAATTTAACACAAGAATGTAGCAGGAGAGGCAATACTAGCTTAATAATAGGTTCATTCACTGCAGGAATTCCTATGAGTGAGTAGAGGAAATAAGGACTGTTGCGGGGTGGGGAAGGGGAAGCAGAACAAGATGACTGTAAACCGCACAGCCTCTTTGCTTAGAAGGCTAGTACACAAATGCACCAAGGAGCTGTTTCAGTGCCCCTCTGTGTGAGCCAAGAGAGTGACTTCGACTCGACAATGTACAAAAGGTAAAGACCAGGTGAAGCTGACAGACCTTAGGGATCTCAGCTACTAGCTGTTACCTTCAGAGTGTCATTGGCAGAAGATGAAAGCAGCCCCTGGCGCACAGAGCTGCAGGTACACAACCTTCACTTGGGTTCGGAGCAGCAGGGGGAGGAAAGGTGTGCCCTTCACTGGAATCCAATTTGTTAAAAGAAACTGTACATTCTGTGAAAACTATTTACCCTGATTTGGAAATTAGTGGTTGCCTTAGCAACACTTGAATCCCATGAGGCTCACACACAGTGCTAATTTCAATTCATGGACACCTTCATGGGTGAGAACTGCAAACAGTAACTTGAGCATCCACTCTGGTATGCTTTGCATAGGAAATGACATTTGCCTTGGCCTATTAAAAAAGCTGAATAATAACTCCTATTTATCAATATTTTTATACACGAGTTTGTATGCTGCCTGCTTTGTATTTTACCTCATTTGATAGTCAAGTGCAAGTCTGCAGGATCAGCAGTATAACCCCATTTTTCAGATGAAAAAGGTATAGACAAGGTACATAACTTCCACAAGGTTACCCAGTGATGACATGAGGATTTTATAGCAGACCCGGCTGGCTCTATAATTCCATGCCTCTTCAGCAATTCTGACTTGATAAAGGATAATTCAAAACCTTTAAATTGAAAGTACAATAGAGATTATCCTACACAATACTGTCAGTTAAAATACATTTTTAAAATACAGATACAAGAAGGTCAGGACATTTATTTGTGATCCTGTGGTCAATATTAACCTGTTGAAAACCACCAGTGAACCGCTTCAACAATGCTGAAGAGTAAATCACTCATTTATCACTTGACTTTTTCCTATTAAAGATGAACAATGGGTGGTCATCGAATGAAGAAAGGAATAAATGGCTCTTTGTCGTATAGGCCTCAATCTTTTCCTTCACAAATGTTCTGGTATGGGTAGGTGTAACCATGCCAGGACTAGGGAAAAGCAAATAAGGTAGTCCAGGTACAAAATTCAGGCCCATGAGGTACATTATGCACTTCTGTTCCCCTCTGGCCCTGTGGTATAAATTTCCTTACTTCCACAAGGAAAGAAACAGACAACATTGTTCAAAATAACTGGGAAGTGCCAAAACCTTGATTCAATCCTAGTTTTTGTTTGCTTGAGATTCAGTACCTCCATAGATCGAGTTATTATTTTAGATGAAAATATAGAGGATTTTGACCTTTATCTTAACTACCTTCCTTGCAGTTGTAGCTTCATCAGAGTTGAATTAGAAATTTTTAAACGGGTAGAGGTCTCCATTATGAAAAAATCGGGGCTACATAAAAATGCTCTTCGGCTGGGTATGATGGCTCCCATCTGCAATCTGAGCACTTGGGAGGCTGCAACATAAAGATCGTCATGAGTTCAAGGCCAGCCCAGGCTACCTTGTGAGTTCAAGGCCAGCCAGAACTATAAAGCAAGACACTGTCTCAAACAACTTTTTTTAAAAAATGCTTTTCAAAAATTTGATGTGCATATTTATCGCTTAGGACTGGCATCAATTATAAATCCTGACTCACTGTGTCTGGGATGAGATCCTAAATTGTATTTAGAATAAATTCCCAAGCGATGCAAACAGTGCATCTCTACAAACCGCACACTGGGAAGAAGATTCTTTAAAAAGTCTGCAGTGTAAAAAGTCTCCCTCTCATTAAGCAGTCCATCCTATATGAAATATCTTATATGAAATTTCCTGTAAATTAATTGTGGCCCTCCGTATGTCTGTGTACCATGAGTAAATATGGCACATTTCTTTTCACAAACGTCTTGACTTCCATAAATACATCCAGTGGTAGGATATAGAATTATATGGCCAAGTTTTACAGATATTTAAGGTTATTCAAGTTGTGAGAACTATGAATGGCAAGAGAAAGAATATTAAACCTTGAATCTAGAAATCAGAACCCCGAACTAGATTACTGCAATCTACAAGGGAAATGTTCAGCTTTATCTCTTTACTTCCATTTCCTCACTTATGAAGTGAAGTCATTAAATTAGCTCATCATAGCCTTCCTCTGGCTCTGATATGCTAAGTCTCTGTGTCAGTGATAGTGCATGATCTCACCAATGGCTACATAGATAAAACCAAAGCAGAAAACCAAACTGGGAGTATTAGATAGAGTTGGTATCGTGCGAGTTTAACACTTCAAATTCAAAACATCAAAGGTCACTGACTTACACTCGTGTGCATGCTCTGCGGCTCATGTCCTAAATTCCTCTCAAACACATATTCTTTCCAGAGTGCAGTGATTCAGATTCCTGAGCAATCCCGTCTATATATGCAGCAGTCAGCCTGTACCTGACAAAAATGTGAGTCAAATGGCAGACTCTCAGGACCACATGTTTTTCTGTCCCACTACCCTGCTTTCATGGGCTGACATTCCCTTCCCCGAGTCATCGGAAACCCCATGCCACCGTACTATCACTCTCACCATATTGTTTCGAGCTATCCAAAGTCCCCTGCTTCAAAATCCCATTAAGACCTGGCCTCCTTCACAGAACCCTTATGCTCCAAAATTACCTCTCATTCCTCTTTTCTATCCATAACACAACTTCCTCTCCCTTAATGTTTTTAGTAAGTTGTTTTAAAAAAAGATATTTCTGGTTAATTCTGAGAAAAAAAGTAAAGGAAATAATCTTTCCCTAAAATTCCTGAGTAAATATTTCTTCTCTGAAGTGATGCCTCTGCCACTTTTCTGTATGCAAAGTTTTGTCTTGCTTTGCTGCAAATGTATAACCCAGCACTAGTTTCAGGCTTCTGGGAACCTTGTTTGATAGTCAACTAAGATATGAGAAGCAAAACCCCATTCAGAATGGAGATCCATGACTGGAAATAGAAATATTGGGAAGTACGCTTCCCAACTGATTATTGTTCACAGGTCAATGAATTTGTCATGACTTAGGGTTTCCTTCATCTATCAAACATTCATTGCGCACTTACCACATGCTGAATACTGAACTAAGGTACAGAAAATGTAAAAGGAAAAATAAAAAACCAGAATGAACATTTAATAAGTCTGTAATGCAAGCAGAGAGATAGCATACAGATTATTAAAATTCTCTGTGATGTGTGTTTTGATTGGATGACAGGACAATTTGGTGAAAAGACTGGTTTAGGTACAAATCATTCTGAACTCACACACTAGCCCAGAAATGTACAACCTAAGTTGTCCCAGAAAATCATGTAAACTCCCTAGCTCCAGTTTCTTTACTTAAACTTTCAAAAAGTATATGTACATTCATTTTATAATTTGAACAATAAAGATAAACTTAGGTCTTATTACACATAGATATGCATGTGATTCAGAAATAAATGAATCCAGGGAGATTTCTAGAACATAACAATGGCTTGAACATGTATAAATCCAGAAAATGAACAGAAAGAAAAGAGTAAGATAACAATGGTTAGGGTCAAGATTAGGGTTAAGGTTAGACTTAGGCAGAGAGGGCAGTCTGTACAAAGGTAGGCAAGACATGACAATTTAGGGACTGCTAATGATTCTGTGTCACAGAAGAGCAGCAAGAATCCACTGGGTAAGGAAATAATAAACAAGAGAACTTCTATCTGTCATGTCCATAAGTCCTTCTTTGCCTGACATCAGTCTAAATGACTCCTGCTGTTGATTGTAGGCATTGGAAGTACAGTCTTTCATTTGCAGATGATAAGCCATATAGTCACAGTACATTTCAAGAGGAGAAGTTATGGAACCTAGAAACTATGAAGAGTCTCTAATGAAAATTATAATGATGGAAGATGACAAGATCAATTCTGGTCTTAGCAAGTACTCTGGAAATTATGTGAGCAAAGGTAAAGGCTGGTTTAAGGCAACTAGGAGGCAAGTGGAAGACACGAAAAGTCAGAATATGTTGTACTTCTCATAACTGGTCTGGATTACACTCACAGCTAACATATTTACCTCTTTCTCACTCTGTGGCAAATGCTGGTTTACAGATTTTTGTGTGCTATCTCATCTAAACCTCTCAGTACTGTAACAGGGCAAATGTTGTTATTAACTCTCCTTTTATGTGAGTAAGCTAAAACATAGTTCAGTTAAATTACTTGGTAAAGTCAAAAGAACCTAAACTCAGACCTATGAAAGTTATTATTACATAGCATGTTTATATACAGTAAATTGTACTACAATTCCATGGAACTTAATTAGTGATGTTTGATATTAGGATTCCTGCCAAAATTTACTTAAACTGAAAGCCCTAGTATTCCCCAGAGGATTATTATTCACTATGGGTGGGTTTTCTTTTTCATCTATCAAATTGGTACTTGTATAAATCCCTATGACCTATAACAGACTAGAAATACTATCCTGGATTTAGGCTGGGCAGACACCTACAATCTTTCTCTCTTCTTCTTTTCCATTCCATCAAAACACTATTATGGAAAAACTACTGTTTAAGTTTTCCATTCCTAGTAAAGAGGTTATTGATAAATGATATGATTAGTTTTTAAAAGAATACTTTGACTTTTCCATATTTAAAAATAAGACACAATTGTCCACCATTGTCATTCCAATATAAAATAAAAAATTGCTTCCAGGGCCAGAGGGGATTTAGCTCAGTGACTCCGGTATTTGCCTTGCAATTGCAAGGTCCTGAGTTCCATTTCCACTAACCACATACCACAATGCCAGGCATAGGAATACCTGTAATCCTGTAATCCCAGCACTCAGGAGGTAGAGGCAGAAGGATTGCTGAGTTTGAGGCTTTCCTGGGCTACATAGTGAGCTGAAGACCAGCCTGAACTACAAAGGGAGATGCTATCTGAAAGAGAGAGAGAGAAAGAAAGAGAGAGAGAGAGGAGAATTAAGTTATGTCATATACTGGTACAAATTCTCTGTGTGGAGTGTAATTGTGATGTGTATATATAATGCACCAATAAATTAATTTTTTAAAAGAAGTTCCTTCCACATTTGCCCCTCTCTTTTTTTTTTCTTTTTGGAGACAGGGTCTCGCTTTGTAGTTCAGGCTGGCCCTGAGCTCACTATGGTGCCCAGGCAAGCCACCGCGAACTCAGCAATCCTCCTGTCTCTGCCTCCCGAGTGCTGTATTTGCCCCTCTCTTTATTCTTACTATCTATAACTGGTCTTTCCCAATTAAAAGTGACAATATTTATTCTTTTGTGAGAAAATACATCTTTTACTTTCATAAAACATGAGGCCACTGATATTATAGTGATTTCAGTACAATGGAAAGCAACATTATTGCTGGTTTTGGAAATTGGATGTCTTATCTAAACTATTTAGAGAACAGAATTAAGAAGACTGGTAAGTGATTCCATGTGAGAGATAAATGAAAGGAAAAAGTCAAGGAAGATTGTGAAGATTGTATGAAGTAGTGATTTCATCCAATTAATTATGGGGCATAATCCATGAAAGTATTTTATGAGTTAGACAGGAATAATTAGCTCAATAAGTGTTTGTGTGAATGGATGAATTGATGAGTATAACAGTTAAAGGTAACATCACTGAAATTAAAAGATGATGAAAACAATTCAACATGGAACTGCTTTGATCAATTATTTCAAGATGAATTGGTAAGAATGAAATAAAAATGACTTGGGAGTATTCTATTAGCTGGATAATGGGTGGAACAAATGTGAAAGGTAAGCCTTTATACACCTGTGAAAACATGCACACTATCTCATAAAATGTCTAAAAATAGGTCCCACAGATATTTAAAACCTCTGCTAGCTTTATTACTTTATAAAATAATCCATAATTGTAATACTGATCAATTAGAGATGTGTGTTATTTGCTTATTTTGTTTGCTTTAACACCCTGGATAATATTTTTGGGACAGCAGTTCTAGGATGTCAAGGGCCTGATCTCTATATGTTGTCTGGCTCTTTTGCTCAAGCTTAGTTTACTCTTTAACTGATAAAGACAGTGGAGGTCATTACTGAAATTACCATGAAGGATTTCTTACTTGAGTTAGATTTCCCCCTGTATTTTAGAAAACAAGTTGATCTTTGGTTTAGATGATAATTTTTGAAGTTGCTTCTGAAATATCTCCAACTTTTAATTTCCCTAGTTATCTCTCCTCAGCCAATGATAACATTTTTGCAGACATAGTCATATCATCTGGTTCTGCCCCAAAGGTGGTGAGGGTATCTGACAGATAGAGACACATCAGCAGCCATGCCAACTGGCTGCCAACTTGGACATATGTACAGAGCAGAGAGCATACTAAAATTCCCTGTGCAGACAGCGAAGAGCCCACTGACACTCACCAAAGACTGAAGAACATGTCAATGTCGCTACAGCAGAGTCAAGTTTGGAGCAAGCCATGTTCGAGGTTCTGGAAAGGAGAAGATGACCACCTGGGTAGGGCAACGCTCTGCTATGTATATGTGCCTCATTTGGCGTCTACTTTGCATGTCTGCTGCTGGGCTTCCATCTGTCGAATCTCAACATAATGTCAGAGATAAAAACTGGAGACTCCCTGGCTTCAAAATGCATTCTTCTGCTGGCTGCCTGATGGTTGTCTGGGCACATGAAATTAGAAAGCAATTCTTGCTGACTGACCCTCTTATATGGTATGTATATTATAATTTTAAATCTATCTGCTTAATCTAACCAATATATGACTTCAGGAAAAACTTTTGAAATTTAAAGAGAGATGATATACTCCATATCAGAATTAGATCATATATGTTTGAGTAAAATCTTGAAATATTTTCCTTTTTATCTATTAAATGTATGCTAGAAGTATAGTATTGACTGCAATGTAGTCTGTATCATATGTTTAAATTGTAACTTGATCATAGCATCTAAATATTTCAGGAATAAATACATTTAGAACTCTGCAAATAATTTTCTACTACAACTTAATGCAATTTCTAAAAACTATCTATAGCAATAGTATCTCTGGATCTTTCTTAACTACATTTCTATGTATTTCTCATTAAAAAATTAAAATCCATGAATTATAGGAAAGCTTATCTCCTCTTAACATTTGTAATTCAAAGACATTCTTATTTTTCTTTTCTATATAATTATAAACACTTTACTCCTACTTCAATTTTAGTCCAGAAATGTTTAAATGTATGTCTGTATGTAGTATAGGGCAATAAGTTCTGTCACAGTTTGAGAAAATTTGAAATAACAGAGGGACTGATGAACAGTGGACATCCCAGAACACTTTAAAGGTGGATTTATAGTGATTAATCTCCAAATAAACATAGCTTCAAACTGTACTTTAGAACTAAGTTGTGACAGACTTCTAGGCTTTGGAAGGCTGCAATTAATTTTTAAATAAAAGGCTTATCTTTTGATGTGTGTGTGCATGTGTACATCCACTTATAATGCTTTTTCATTACTGAAACATGTACTTTATTTATTACGGTCAATCCATACTAGAGTTACCCCCCCCCCCAGTGTTGTTACATTCACGTAGAACTACTTCTGCTTAAAGAGTGGCAGAACCTGTCAATTTACCTAACATATGTGATATGCAAAGGTGATCAAATGCTCTTAACATTATTACCTTACATTATACAAGACTGTGTCTTAGGAGACTGGAGATGGAGATTCTCCTGCTAGTCCTGGCAAAGCTTACAGTTATGACATAATTTACTAGGAATAGGGATTGAGCATGAACTACCAGTGATGAACGAAGAATAACTCCCAGCCCACAGCTAACATAAGGTAGGCACCTTGGTCAGACAATTACAAGGAAATGAATCCTGTCAACAACCTGAATAAGCTTAGAATTGGATTCCTCCCCAGTCAAGCCTTCAACAAGGTTTGTATCCCAGCTGACACCTTGAGGTAATAAAGGTGTGGTTATTTTAGCTTGTTAACATAGAGCCCAAACCCTAACCTTGATGCAATTATTCAGTTAATAATTTTGTCTTGTATTAGTTTGTTAGAGCTTCTATAAAAATCTACCACCAGTGGTTGCTTAAATAACAGTTTTACTGGCTCACAGTTCTGAATGCTAGGTTTTGGCAGGATTTATACCTTCCGAAGAACAGAAAAGAGATTCTGTCCTACACTCCTCTCCTACCCTCTGTTTACTGCTAGTCTTTGTCTTTTTTTGGCCTGCAAAGCCATCATCCTTATCTGCATTCAGGTCCTCATAGTGTTCTCTCTTTGTATAAATTTGTATCCAAATTTCCTCTCTAGACATCATCTATGCTGGATGAAGGGCCTACCACTACTCAAGTATAAGCACAACTTAATTTGTTGTATTTCTTTTAAGATTATATTCAGAGACACTGGGAGTTGACTTCAAAACAGGAATTTTGGATAAAATTCAACATATAGTAATTATCAAGTTCTTAATTTAAAAGAAACGAAGAAAATGCTGTCACTTTAAGATATTATTCTTTTACTTTCCTTTAACCCCTTATGTTGTCTGTCTTTGGCTAGAAAAGAGTGTAGATGAAAGTATTCAAGTATCTATTAATATTTTCAGTGTATTTCTATGCACATTTAATTTTCACAGTGATGAGAACTATCATAATGCATCATGACATTGGAAAATTATTATAAAAGCTTCACTTATTAAAATGCAGAAGTGTTTGTCTCATTTCATGTTATTTGGAAAATGGACATGACTGAAAACTTAAAATTATCAATATTTCCTTAGTAGTAACTTATTTTGCATCATATCTTTAGAACAGAAAATAAGAAAATCAATTTGATATCAATCACTTAAGTTTAAAAACAGCAAACATTCAAATATGAAAAATTTTATATAGTAAAGACAATCTTGTGGCTGTCAAGATTACTAATCTTACAGCTTTTAGCAATAAATCATCTTCTACCTGTCAAGTACTCCACAAAACAGTTTGCCTTTATCATTCATGTTTATAAAAATCATATGAGGCAGATATTAACATTTGCATGTTATAAATGAAGAAACTGAGAAGAGAATAAGCAGCATTCCAAAATCACAGATAATAATGCATATCAAATTTTAATCAAATCCACCTTCCTTTCAAGGAGTTACTCTACCTTTCTGCCTCTAATTAAGTGAACCTTTATATGTTTTATTAAGTCTGGGTATTTTTAGGTGTCTAGTTTAAATTCTTCAAAAGCTACCACTCTCATTCTACTTTGTAAACCACACTATTAGCTCTTTTGTACAATTGTTATCTCTGTGTTATCAGATTTTATTCAATTTGAAATTAGAATAATTTTGCTAATGTTTGGGACCTTTACCATAAAAAAGATTATGATATACAAGAAAGACTCAACACATGTCTTTAAGCTGTAGAAATTCCTACATACATTACTGGAAGTTAGCTACTTGGGAATGGTTTGATGAATTCTGTATCTATAAACCAGCTATGTGTTAAGGTCTGTTTCCTTCATCCTCACAGTATGACCTGATGAACAGCAACCTCACTCTCTTTTACAGCTTAGGCTGTAATTAACCTGATTGTTTCCAAAACTTGTTGTGCATTTCCTCTGTGCCCTGCCTGACTATTGGCACAACATGATTGTAGTAGCTTGCATTATTGCATTGTATCTTACACAGTTGAGTGTCATGCCACTTAAAACTAACATGGCATTTTCTGAACCATTAAATGCCAGTTAAATTTTTTAATTGAATTCTTGGTACATTTTATATATAGCTCAAAATCACACTCAACATTGGGAAATTTGTGCCAGTATATGATATGAGTTAATTCTCATTTTTACCCATATCCCTACCCACCCTAAAACCCCCCTACCCCTATACACATGTTTTATTTTTCCAAATCATATTCTTTCCCCTCATTACTTTCCCCTACCACATTCTCTTTGACTATTTCCTATTTCACAAAATCTATCATACATTTGAAGCCAGTTAAATTTTTAAGCCAAGAACTCTAGCTTCCTTTTGTTTTGTCTTTTAGTAAGACTATGCAACTTCTCTTAAATTATTGTGACATATTTTAGCACAAAAATATTACACATAGCAACATAAAGTGACAAGAAATATAAATTAAGCTTGGAAATGTATAACCTTTAGGTAAAAGACACTCCTTTCAAGATGTAATGCTTAAAGTTGTAACTTCTGTAGTACAAAAGCTCATAATTTATTATTATCTCTATCAAATAAAAAGAAAATCAGTATTTCACGCCTATACCATTAGCCACTTGTGATTTCAGAACGCTGTAAAAAAATTCTTCTGAGGCACAGTTGCTTAATACACTCCTGGTTTGACACTTTTAGTGAAACCCTGGTGATGGAAGACACATATTTGGGCTTTTAGCTACTTTGTTACCTTCTTGTTCCACTTCATTTTTCAATGCAGATTTTTTCTTCTGCACTTTAAGAGATCTGCATGTATGTATAAAGGAATTAAGTCTGCAAAATGCAAAATATACAAGTAATATGGTTTTGTTTTTCTAAGAAGTGCCATTTTAATGCCTTTTGTTGTACTTAACTTGAATTTCATTTATTATTAACATTTATTAGTATGATGTAATATTAAATTGTATATTACAAAATGTTGCACATATACCTAACTATTCCATATTTATAATATAATATAATGTACGTGTTATATATTATATATAATAATAATTGATATATTATATATAGTATATAATTAATTTGCAGCATAGGGTAACTATAATGATTTATAATTTATTATTTCAAACATAAAAATTACCTAAATACTTACATAAGAAAAATACAGTACTTTCAGAAAACTGTTGAATTTATATATATATGAACTTATCCTAATCTCATTACTTTATCCATCATCTAACTCACACTTAAATTCTATACTTTTTGCAAAGTGAGATGTTTCTATTTTGAAAGTTTATCGCAACCATTTATGTGTAGCTGTGAAATTACCATTTGTTTATATTGCAACCAGCTGTAGTAAACAAAAAAAATACAATAACATTAAAACAAGTGTTCCAATTGTACAAAAGGAGGGGATAATTGATGATGCGACCATGACTATGATTAATTTAGGACAGAGACTAAAATACAAAGAATAATGGGGTCACCCGTATGTCATTCAAAACTGCACAATATTTTGACTTAGATCATCCTATTTGCCATATAACCATCCCATCATTTTCCTACACAACACACATAAATGTGATGAAATCAACTCATATGCTAAAAAAACAATAGCCAGAGTCTTCATATTGTTTTATATTGACATAGATCTATTTTTGTTTGCATCTTGAAGTTTCAAATCTTTTTCTTTCTCAGATGTGTTTAAACTCCAAAGACATAAACAAAGACTACAATAGCAAATATTAAAATAATTTACCTTTAAAACTAAACATTGACCATTAGCTTATTCTTGATTCTTTGTACTATCTCAAATTTAATAATTAAATTTCTGATGTCAGAAATGGACTTGGCAGTTTGTTAGCATTATGATTGCCATCAATAGCAACATACTTACTATGTACCAAGACTATTGTTTTGTTTTCACATTTTTTTTTTTTTTGAGACAGGGTCTCACTTTGTAGTTCAGGCTGGCTCTGAGCTCACTATGTAGCCCAGGCAAGCCTTGAACTCAGCAATCCTCCTGTCTCTGCCTCCCGAGTGCTGGGATTACAGGCATGAGCCACCATGCCCGGCACTGTGGTATGTGGTATTGATTGTCGGTGGGCGTGAGTCTCCACGCCCAGCATCGTATGTGGTTACCGGGGATCGAACTCAGGACCTTGCGCTTGCGAGGCAGGCGCCGGAACCACTGAGCTAACCCGCCGGCCCTGTTTTCACATTTTTAAATTAGAAAAGTAAAGGACTTAAAGTTTAAGACTAATGTTTTAGAAGCACTAAGAGTGTGCTTATGAAGATCATAACCACAAGTACTCAGTCTTAAACAATTTTTCAAAAAGAAGATAAATCTTTAAAAAAAAAGTCTGAAGAAATATTTATAAAGTGCACTAAAAAGTAATGTCTGACCTCCCCCTACTGGCTTAGCAGAATAATAAAAACTTTTTTAAAAACCTTTGTGAATTTGAAAACACTAAAATTCCATCAGTGTAGAGAATAAAGGTGTGTATCTTTTTAAAGCACATAACAGTACTAGCAACATCCCTTACTAAATGCACAGACCTGTCAATATTCATACACAAGATCCCACATTCATACTATCAGATTTCAAAGTACATTAATGCAATGCCATAGACAACACACACAGAAGCATGTAGTATATACACACACAAAGAAATGTGCAAAAATGCCCTTCTTGCCTAGTACTAGTTTGTCTTTCCTCTCCCTGGAATTCCATAGTCGTCTGTATTCCTTGCCAGTGTAGTCTCATTTTGATGTCCACTCCTCATGTACTGCCTATTGGACCTTGTGTCTGAACTTGTACCTGGAATCTCACGTGGCAGTCATTGCCACTGCAAACCAGTTTATTATTAAATTATATATTTTAAACCACTTAATCATTAGTGCATCTTATTAAAATTATAAATAACTCAATCTGATGAACCCAAAATAATAGATGCATATTTTATATCTTTGAATAAAATTTGCATGCTAATTAACTAACTGCTAAATGCCAAGAAATAACTTTTCTGTTGCTTCTACTCCCCCTACTTGGCAGAGGATAGCAAATAAAGATAACCTAAATTAGAAGTACAAGGCCTTCAGTTACAAGTAAAAATCAGCCATGCTGATTATTTGGGCCTAATTTTTTCAGAAGTAACTGAAATGAATTTAGCCTTTGTACAGTTACGTTGTGACCATCTGGCAAACTGGTGCATACATTTAGCATACAAAGGGCCTACAATCGATACATAAAATTTTCTGGAGACATCAGTCTTTATGTTAAGACTAAAAAAATCAGATCAAGAATCTTCCATTCTGTGACTATTGTCCTGTTAAATGCCTAAATAATGTTCTAGTTAATAATTTAGCAATGGATATCCCCATAATTAAGAATGCATTTTCTATCAACCCACTACTAAAGTAAAATATGTACTGGGTTGTTTCTGTTGCAGGTTGAATTATATGTCTTTTTAAATTGTTTATATTTATTTTGTATACACATCATGATTAAAGGGAAAAGGGGATAAATGTAAGAAGGGAAAAATTTGATGAAAAAAAATAAATTATATGTTTTAAAGACATGTTGAAAGCCTAATTTCTGATACCTATTTCTGAGGTGGTTTATTTGGAAATAGGGACTTTGCAGATATAATCAATTTCAGATAAGGTTGCAAGGTGGCCCCAAGTGGTGTAATCAGTGTCTTCTAAAAAGAGAAGAGACAGACACATGGATAGGAGAGAACACTGTGTGGAGATGAAGGCAGATTGGAATGACTGATGCATGTGACATCAAGGATTGCTGATTATCGAGCAATATGGGATGGATTTGTCCTCAGAGCCTGCCGTGAAAAACGCAGTCCTGCCAAGAGCTTGTTTTCAAGCCTTTTGTCTCCAGAACAACTGGAAACAATAAATTTTATTTATTTATTTATTTACTTACTTACTTATTTATTTATTTTTGAGACAAGGTCTCACTTTGTAGTTCAGGCTAGCCCTGAGCTCACTATGTAGCCCAGACAAGCCTAGAACTCAGCAATCCTCCTGCCTCTGCCCCCCGAGTGCTGGGATTACTGGCGTGAGCCACCACACCCGCTAAATTTATTTTATTTTTAAGACACCCAGTTTGTGATGTTTTTAATGACAGCTTCAAGAGAGTGAATACAGTTATTTAATATACTATTTATATAATATGCATATTTAATACAGTATAACATATTATACAATTTAATATAATGTTTATTGGAAACAGTATGGGATAAATGCTAAAGGGTCTTAAAACCCCTGGGTCATAATCCCTACCCTCTCCCTCCAGGATACCTCCCTGAGTAGATGACACCTAGGTTAAGCAACTATTGCATTGAAACATCAAGCTTTTTCAACAAATATTATATAAGCATAGAGAGGGAGACTGATACTAGTCCTGGGGAGTCAGAGCAATAATCTCAAAGAACATAGTGTCTAAGCTAAAATCTAAAGAACAAGTAAGAGTAAGCCAAGAAATATTTGGGGTCAAGCAAAGATGGAGGTATGCAGACATGGTAAGATTGTTATACATTGAGATGGCAGCTTATTGAAAAACTCAACATGAAGAGAGCCATGAGAAAGGTTTGCTCACTTCCCAGGATTCCCTGTCCACTCATTCACCACAAAAGTCATGCACGTGTTATATGTCCCAAACTTGTTAGTGATACAGGGAGCAAGCCTAGCTTCCAACCTGCTAGGTACATTAAACACAAGTTTACGTTCTCTAAAATCTAAGAATGAATATAAGAAACAGCAAAGGTTAAGAGTAGGAAGAACTTTATTGAAAAATAAAGCTTTTGCCCAAGAGAGACAAAAGGGGAACCCAAGAAAGTGGGACACCCACTTACCTCACTTCTCAGGGAATTTTTATGGAGCAAAACCAGGAGGTGAGGGGAGTTTAAAGCAGGACAGAGCTGCAGACCACCAGTAACACTATAACTACCATCACGTAGGTTATAGCAGTATGATGAGAACTCATAAAATGGACAAAGCCATGATAAACCAATAAGATTACAACAAGTATAGTTGCTTAAGTAATACTGATTAAATGGTGATCCAGTGAGAGATCAAGTCATGTAACAAGTCAGTCAAGACCCTTCCGGGAGAGGTTGGTCAAGGTCCTGGCCCCCCACCCAAGGAGACTGGTGCCTACTTAGAATACCAAGCACTGATATTTATCCTAGGGAGACTGATACCTGCTTAGACTATAAGACTGATGCCTACTTACAATATCCATCTCTGCTGTTTATCCTACATGAGTGGGGTAGTTTTCTCCTTTGCTAATGTTAACCTTCAGTGGATGTCTCTTTGACTATCCTCCATGTTGGCCCCTTCACTTTGGGTTTTCAGAGGGCCAGCCTGTCTAACTGCCTACAAAATGTCTAACTAACTTAGCTACCTATGACATCAGGGCCTAAACAAGATTTACCTTGCAAAATATCAGTTAATTAGCTTCCCAGTAACAAGTTACTACCTCTTTTATAAAATTTCTCAAAGTGGGCCAGAGGATTAGCTCAGTGGTTCCTGCGCCTGCCTTGCAAGCGCAAGGTCCTGAGTTCGATCCCCGGAAACCACATACAATGCTGGGCATGGAGACTCACGCCCACCAGCAATCAATACTACATACCACATACCACAATGCCGGGCGTGGTGGCTCACGCCTGTAATCCCAGCACTCGGGAGGCAGAGTCAGGAGATTGCTGAGTTCAAGGCTTGCCTGGACTACATAGTGAGCTCAGAGCCAGCCTGAACTACAAAGCGAGACCCTGTCTCAAAAAAAAAAAAAAAAAAAAAATTTCTCAAAGTAACATACTTATCAAATGACCTCTCCATTTTATCTCAATGTCTTTTATGAAAAGTAAAATTCTAAATCCAGTTATTTTAAGATATTCTACCATTTCTTCATAATTCCAAAGACTTTTTGAAAATATTTTATAATTTTTTCCATCTTTAAAATTTCCCAAACATCCAACTTACTTGTTCTATAGTATAAACAAATTGTCTAAAAATATCAGATTGGATAAGCAGTTAAAAAAAAAAACACTTTTCCTTTAAAAAGTGCAAGGAAGCATCGAAAATGAATGTATCTGATAGAAGAGTTCAGATGAAAATCTACTCTGACCCTCAGAGGTTATATGAGCAAAGTGTCTAAGGTATACTAGTTACTATGGTAACCTCATATTTTATTGATTAGTAGGATAAATAATCTTACAAATCTTCAATAATCTGTTGGAAAATTAAAGTTAACTGGAGTGAAGCTATAAAGGTCTCCCTTTAACAAAGGGAGAAAAATAGTGTTT
>PVIC010000300.1:116487-136419 GCA_004025085.1 Thryonomys swinderianus | reverse complement strand
AGTGCTGGGATTACAGGCGTGAGCCACCACGCCCAGCATTATATGTGGTAACCGGGGATCGAACTCAGGTCCTTGCGCTTGCAAGGCAGGCGCCGGAACCACTGAGCTAACCCTCCGGCCCACCTTTTTTCTCTTAACATGACTACTAGAATGCATAAGTGGCCCACATAATATTCTGCTGCACAGCACTGTTCTAGAGAAATCTCCCTAAAACTTCAGGGCCTTTTCTCTCACTGATGAGCTAAGGGCTGTCTGCATAACCGCAGCTCTGGAGACCCGCTCCTGCAGGGGTGAAGGCTGTCCCAGGGGCCTGGCCAGGCTGGCTAGCAGGGAGACTTAACTCTGACCTCCTCCCCAGTTATGGCTATTTGAGAGTCATAGTCTAGGCAATGATAAAAACTAAAATAAGAGTTTTAGAGAAAGCACAAGTCCCAAGAGGACAGACTAATCCAGCTCCCCAATTTAGTGGAGGTAGAAATGGGGCAGGGGGAGCCCCAGGACTGCTGCTCTGAGACCCCTGGAACTTCCTGAGCAGCAGGCTGTCCAGGCAGCAAAAAAACTAAGTGTCTGGGCCCAGGCAATTGCAGATCTGCCGTCTCCTGGGCTCAAAATATATCCATGCCTCCCTCTCAAAAGTAAATTACACCTTTCTCACTGTAAAATGAGAATGCCAGAAAGTAAAAAACCAAGGAAAAGAATTATCTCACTGCTGTTGCAGTCATTATTAGTTACTATACTTACTCATTTTTCTAGTTTTGTTTCTTTTTACTATTGCTGTAGTGTAGTAAAAGCACAGTTTTGTATCCTGCTTAGTTATGATTACATGAGTAGTATAACTCAGGGGCTGGCTCTGGAGAGGTCTGTTGGATCAGACATCCAGGCTGTGCTGCTGCAAACTGGATGAACCTAGTAACTTCATGGGGCTCTAGTGTTCTCATCCTTACACAGGTATGATAGTTACAAAGCCTACTTCTCAGTGCCACCAGGGAGGCATTTGGTAAATATTAACCACCGGTTCATTGCAGGCCAGCTGTGGAACATAAGTCAGTCAGTGTCTTTGGGGTTAAGTTTATCTATGCAATGTTCCTGTAAGATTTAGCTTTACCATGTACCATTTGTATGTGATTAGGACTTCAGATATTTATTTAATCCCATTTTACTGATGAAGACACAGACTCAGAAATTAACTTGCTTAACAGTGACACAGCCAGGCACAGGTGGGGCCAGCATTAGAGCACCGGTCCCGTTGATTCCAGTCCCTGGCTTTTCTCTGCACAGTGATCTCTCAGGTTCCTTCCAGCCTCAACTCTGGTTCCATGAGCCAGAGAATAGCGCTTTTCAGTTGGTTTTTGCTGCCAGTAGGCGGCTCCAAAAAACAATATTCTTAAATAAAAAAAAAAAAAGAAAGAAAGAAAAACAATCCCAACTTTGATTCATGCAGCTGTGGCTCCTGGACAGTTTCGAAATATCAGGTGGCTAAACACACCTCTGCTGAAACAGCCTCAAAATGATCTTTCTCTTTATATTCACATCCCCTCTATTTTAGAAAACGAAAGATGCTGATTCAGATACTTTTAAATCACTTTTGAACTTCAGAAAAACAAAGCCAAGAAAGCTGTCCTTGCCTGGTCCACCTCTGCTCCGTCTGGGCAGTGGCTACCAGGGACTTAATTCCCCCACAACCGACCACTGGCTCCTGGTCCCTGGACAAAGACAGGGCCTGTTAACTGTGGATCTTGAAAGCAGGGCAGATCCCAAGAGAAATCTGCGCAGAAAAGAACAAAAGACAGGATGAGAAAACAAAAGAGACCTTGGTTACAGAAATTAGTAGGTCCAGGTTCCAGGCGGAGACCGTTGAAAATTATGCTGCCAGTTCAGAATTCGATTTAAAATCAAAAGCTTCCTGGAGCTTTTCACACCTGCAAGTGAAAAGGGTATTTCAACTACTAAGCGAAAGATTTCAAGATCTTGGGCAGTCTTCCAGCAGTCTGTTCAGTGAGCCCAGGGTCACATCTCACCCCACCCCCACCCACCCTTCTCAAAAGTACTTTGCGATCTTTCAACTGAGGATGCCCAAGTTCTTAGGAGGCACAGACGGGCGGAAAGCAGCCCTCGGTCTTTAACTCAGAGTCCACACACTAGGCACACTGTACTCGGAAAATACAATCAAAACGATTCCCACGTAAAATAATTTGCAACTTTGAAACAGTAAACATTTCCTTTTAATTGGTCCTGTAGTCTTAAATTACCTAATCTCCGTGTCTCCCTCGAACTTCCCTTCTGTAAAATACAATTGGGCCAGCTAGGCGGGGTGGTGACGATCTACCCGGATAAGCGAGAGCTCGCGCTCAGCGCGGGACGCGGCACGTCCCAGGCGCTGTAGGAGCGGAGTGACGAGGTGATCGCGACTGAACCCACAACGGGGGCCGGAAGCGCTCGCTCCGCAGGTGCAACTTCGAGCCGTGTTGCGTGAGATTGGGGCAGCGACAGCCGAGGGGGCGGGAGACCCGGGGGCGGTGCTCGGCGGGGCCCCAGCCCCGGCACCGCGCTTCGGGAGGGGAGCAGGCAGCGCCCGAACCCCAACCGTCGCCCGCGCCCCGCCCGCCGAGGGCTGTCCAGGTCCCGGGGCGCCCGGCGGAGTCCGAGTCGGCCCGGCCCCGCCCGCACTTACGTGGGCCGAAGCGCGGCGGGCGCTGCTCCAGGGTCCCGGGACGGCGGCGCGGGGCGGCTCCAGCTCCGAGCTGCCCCAAGCCGCCGCCGGCGTCCGGGTCCTTTTGTTGCGGCGCAGCGCTGGGAACAGCTGATCGCCGCGCCGCCCCCGGCCGCGCCAGCCCGGGCCGCGCCAATCAGCGCGTGGCGCCCGCGGGGCCGCCCTGCGAGAGGTTGTCACCAACGCACGTGACCTGGCGCGCGGCCGGACGCTCCCGGGTCGGAACAAGCCCGGGCAACAAAGCCGGGAGCCGGGGAGGCCCAGTGGGGCCGGCAGGGCGTCCGGGGGTCCTGGCCCTTGGCGACTGGGTGCGAGCGTGGGGCGTGGGGCCGCGGAAATGGGGCCGGAGCGAGGCGGGCGGAGACCATGACCTCAGGGCCCCTGACCCCGTGAGGAGCGCAGGATTCGGGCCGCCGGGGACACATTTTCTTCCTTATAAGAGGACCATTAAGGACCGTAAGAGTGAGGAGGATAAACACTCCAAGACCCCCATCGGCCCCTGTTGGGTAAAGCTGTGGACGGAAAGTCCAGGCCGCTCAGCCCCCGAAGCCAGGAGCCAGGCTCCACCAGCGCGCGACTCACTTGGGAGCCGACTGAACTTGTCCCCAGTATGTGCTTCAAGCCAACGGCCTAATCCTGAAGGCGGAGAGATTAGGACCCTCAAAGACCTCTGTGCCAGCAGGAAAGAAGAAACCTGCCCAAAGAAGTTAGGCGAGCACCTTCTTCCCCGCTGTGTGTGCTGCGGGTGGCAGTGGAGGTAGTGATCTCTATTCTGTTTACCTGGAACTACGTGCTCACACCGGGCCTGCCTACCCACCTACCTACCTACAGTTAGAAGAAAAAGACACTGCACTTGATGTGGCTTCCAAACCAAAGCTCTGAGCACTAGTGGGTTGACTAATTGTGCCGGAGAGGGTGACCGAGTCATGGCTGGGGTATATTTGTGAGCCCTGTTTGGACTGAGATGTACCCCTTTGACCCAAGTGAAATGAATAGCATGTTTCCAGATTGTCTGTCACACATAACCGTCTCCAAAAGACTCTCACTCCCACCCAAGAATGGATACATAGAGGGATAATAATCAAAACATTTGACCTTACATTTACCAGGCTGTAGTCTGTGGACTGTATAGTTTTACAGAATTAAACATGATCTGGAGTTTAGGTTATAGCAAATCAAGTCCACCCTAATATTTTCCCCTGGAATTCACTGCTTTGGCCTCCCCCATAACCTCTTGTTTCTATTTAGAAATACTAGAATACGTATCTCCACTGTGAAGGGGAATTTTCCCTCTCCTTGTATCAGGGCTGTCCCTTTGACTGCTTCCACCAATAACACGTTCTGGTACTTTTGGACATTAAGACAATTTCTACTGTGCACCCTGGTGTGGAAGTGCTGGGCTTGGGAACCAGCCACCACAGACAGGCCTGTACGAGGAAGCCCAGGCAGCCATGTAGCATGGTAGGAGAGACGCCTGGCCAGGTGCTGACCCTCCAGCCATCTCACCTGAGGTACTAGATTCCAACTGGAGAAGCTCTCTAGGGACCTCCTGTCTCACAGGCACCACGTGAAACAAGCAGCAGGTAAGCCATGCTCACTGAGGGCTGCACAAAGGAGTCCGGACAAACTGCTGTTTTGCAGTACTTGGCGTTAAGCTAGGGCCTTACACGTGCTGGGCAGGTGATCTGCCCTGAGCTATGTGCAGTGAAGACAGTAAGAGAGAGAGTTTGGTTTGGTTTTGCAGTGCTTGGCATTGAAGTCGAGGCCTTGTGCATGCTGGGCAGGTGCTCTACCACTGAGCTACATCACCAGCCCTCTGGGTACTTTTTTTTTTTTTTTTTTGAGACAAGGTCTCTCTTTGTAGTCCAGGCTAGTCCTGAGCTCACTATGTAGCCCCGGCAAGCCTCGAACTCACAGCATTCCTCCTGCATCTGCCTCCCGAGTGCTGGGATGACATACCACGCCCAGCCCCTCTGGGTATTTTGTAAAGCAGCACTAGATAACCAAAGCACAAAATTAGAAACCAGAAAGGCCTATTACAGCTCTGAACTCCATAAAGTAGAGGGGTTTTGTTCTTTCGTTTTGACTTGGTTTATCTTTGTGATACGGGGGCTTGAATTGAGGAGGGCCTTTGAACTGAGCTTCACCCTCAACCTTTTTTATTTTATATTTTGAGACAGTGTTTGAAATTGTGATCCTCCTGCCCCAGCTTCCCAGAGTGTTGGGATTATAGGTGTGTGCTGCTATGTCCCATAAAACAGAACAAAACAAAATAAAGAGTGGGCTGGATTTGAGCCCAGGGGAAGAGCACTTGCATAACATGCTGAAGACACTGGGTTCAATCCCCAGTCCCCAAACATTTTGTAGGCATGTGCGCGCGCGCGCACACACACACACACACACACACACACACACACACACACGAATCATCTTATCTCGGGAGTCATTTGCTTCCTGTTTATTCTCTTGCTGCTTATAATCCTGCCACCTGGTACTTGTTTATCTCAGTGATGTATGAAGAGGTGGGAGGGGCAGTGTCAGTCTGCCCCTGTGGGGGGAGTGTTTTATTACAGACGCTGTTCGGAGCTCTTGGGGCACAATAATAATAATAAGCAAACTGACTTTTATTCAGTTTGTTATTTTAAAATTCTGTACAGACAAACAAAAAGCACAAAGCACTTCAGAGCCTGTCGCCCACACCTGGGCAACTCTCCCTGCCTGCTTCCTCTGCTGCTGTTGACATGACACATGCAGTGAGATGCGGGAGTAGTGTCATACCCGCAGCGGAGAGCCATCTGAACATAGCTGGACTGTCAAACCACACAACTGCCAACCAACCTCTCATCTGCCGGCTGACAAAGACCCAGTCGGTTCCACGCCTGCGCAGACCCAGTGAATCCACTGTCCTTTAATTCACAGGGTGATTCCCAGCGTGTTGCTATAGTACCCAGCACCAGGCTGACCCCTGGCTGTGGGATGACCCTTCTGCCATCTGTCGGATCACCCTCATCTGTTTTCCACGGAGCTCAACACACTTCTTTATCAACCCACACAAAAGGGATTTGGCCTTGAGTTTTGTTTGAAGGCTCACAGGGCAGGGCCAGGTCTGTGCAACAAGCAGATACTGCACAATGCAGCCCATGCTCCGGCCTCCTGCTTGTGAAAACGGGTTGCAGCCGTCACCCCGCCAGGGGCTTCGAGGCTGCTGAAGAAGGCTCCCCCCAAGCACCCAGAGAAAACCCATTGGCTGCGAAGCACACGCAGGTTGCTCAAAAGCACGAAGCTGTTGAGTGTTGAGCTGTTGAGCGTGCACTGTTGGAAACACCAAAATGAAGTCCACTCCAGCCATTTCCAAGCTGTCCTTCCACATGTGTGTCTGCAGGGCTTTGAGCGTGTTGCCAAGTTTCTGGAAAAGACAGGAACAACCTTTACAACTGCTTTTTAGAAGAACAATCACTTGTGATTCTAGCGAAACCTGTTGTCCTGAGAGGAGGGGAGACAAAAAGAGCCTGTGTGCACCAGAACACCTGGGGCAGAAGGGAGCAAGAGATTCGGTAAATGCCACTTTCAGAAGTGAAAATCAAATTGAAATTTCCCAGGGCTGGCAGTTACTGTCTCAGGAAGAAGTCAGGAGTTATTTCAGGGCCATCTTGTAACTTTTGAGACCCTGTGACCTTCATGATTTGTGTATATTGGTTCTTCAGTTTTTATTTTGTTCTTCGGTGCTGGACATTGAACCCAGGGCTGCCCTCATGCTTAGCACATCCACTATCACTGAGCCCATTAGATTTTGTCTTCTCTTTTTTTTGGCTTTTTGTAAGCCCATTAGATTTTGAAGCCCTGCTTTCACATGCGATTAGAAAATCTTTTAAATAAGAGGTCTGCATGCTGGCAGAATCACCAGAAAGGGGGGGGGGTGCCTCTCATGGAGTGGCCCACACTGGAAGGCCCTGCTTGAGGGCCATGCTCTGTGTGGCAGCTGGTCAGCAACAGCCCCTAGGGCTACAGGACTTTCGCAGGGTCTATGAAGGCCTAACTTTAAGACCTTTTAGTTTCTGGGTGAATGTACAGATAAGAAGCCAATTATTTAGAATTATGTTGAAACATCCTTAAAACAGAGGGGAAAGCAGGGTCATCCCTACACAGAAGGGTCTGGTCTGCGCTGCAGAACGTACACACAGCTGCCCAGGCCCGAGGAGCCCTGCTGCACAGGGCAGACACTCTTGCTCATGGGTGGTTGTCAGTTTGCTAAAGCGTGGGAGCAAGCTCTTATTACTCCCACTGCCAAAGCTGCCTCTTTGCTCTCTGCTTCTTCTGGGCCACTGCCCAGCAGTCTATGGGCCAGGGAATCTAAGGAGGGGTTTGTGACCATAAATGATTCTGTTATGGGGACAGCTTGGGCAGAATGTGCCTTTCTGCTTCTCCAAACAGTGGCACAGATAATATGATTACTAATTACATAAGCTGCACACTGCATCCATAGTATGCTTACGTAAGGAACATTTATGTATAGGATTATTTATTTTTCCTTGCAGTAACTACCTTAAATATACATGACACTTTCCAAGACTAATTTGTGTTCTTAAATGTGCAATTTTTCCATGGCTTTGCGATTTCTGGGCCTAAGCATTTTGATCCCAAGACAAGAGTATGAGTAGTATAGTCCCATAAAGGTTTAGTCCTCTTTGTGTGTGTGTGTGTGTGTGTGTATGTGTGTGTAATATGTATGTGTGTGGGGGCGCTAGGGATTGAATCTGAGATTTTGTGCATCCCAGGCAAGGTATCTACAACTGACCTACAGCCTTGACTATCCTATAAATGTTGAATAGCATCTGTTCATTCATTCAAGCCCCAAAGTGCCCACTGTGCTCACAGCATCCATCCATCCATCCATTCATTCATTCACCATTAACTTTGTGCTAGACACTGGAGATACAGCAGTGAACAAAACAGACTAAATCTCAGCCCTCAGTTTCCTTCCCTCCTTCTAGTAGAAAGGTTACAATAAACAAGTAAATATGTAAGGTGATGAGTGTTGTGAAGAGAAACGAAAGCTGAGTAAAGAGCAGGGGAAGTCGGTGGGGAGATGGGACGGTCAGGTAGGCCTGTCTGAGGAGGAAGACCAGGAAGTCATAAGACTCCAGGCAGCAGGAAGAGCAAGTGTAAGACTCAAGGCAGAAGTGTCCCTGGCCTGCGTGCCTGAGGCAGAGCGCGTGCTCCTGTTAAACAGTGTAACTGAGAATGTGGTAGCGTCTGGCATCTGATGGTTATCTGAGCAGACCCGTCTGTCTACACGTTGAAGAGAACTGGCCACAGAACGCAGAATTCTCCGGCAGTCTTTTAGGGTTTTGCAACACTTTCCAGAGTCGTACAGTTCTCTTTATGTTTATCATTATACGTGGATCTAAATTTCAGTGGCTTAAGAACAGGTCTCACTGGGCCTCAGGTAATCAATCCTGTTGCACCCTGCGAAAGACAAAGTTTGTGGTATCTGGGAGGGAGGGAAGGAAGAAAGAGGGACATTCCTTTCTGGAATGGAGCAATTTCTTCTGAGGGCTGCCGTGTGCTCACCTATAAAAGAGGGAAAATAAAATCAGTTCAGAGAGATGATCAGAACAGAAAAGTGCTTGGCACACATAGGTATTCAATCAATAAGTATGTTCCCAACTGCACATAGGCCCTTCTTGTTTCAAGCATTTTATTTCTAATCACCACATAAAAATAGGATTTAAAAAAATATAAGGAAAAGATGGAAGGTTTAAAATCTTTGTTTCTGAAAAGCTGAGCTCAAACAGCCAACCAAGTAAATAGCAAAATATCTTCATTTTTCCTAAGTTTGTGAGCAGGAACCATGGAGGTTAAAGTCCAGGCTCGTGCTGGATCTGGGCCAACAGAACCTGCACTTGTATTATCTGAATGGTAAAAGCCGTACTTTGGAAAGGCAGCCCCTCCCGAGCACACACCGATACACCAGAGTTACTTTACCTGCCCAAACCCAAGTGCAACTGAAACCAATCAATCTTGGAAAATGAACTCCTAGTAGCCATCTTGGCCATAACTCAGAATCTAAAGTGAGAAGCGACTGGGTGTGCTGGTTAAGAGCGCTCATTCTGCAATCCGGCCTCAGTGCAAGCTCTGTAGCCTTATGGTTCACCTCTGTGAGCCTCAGCTTTCTGATCCGTAAAACAGGGAAAACAAAAGTGCCTTTTTAGGTGGCTCCGTGGATCAACTGAAATAATGCACGTAAACATTTGATCCAATCTTGCTGCTATAGTAGGAGCCTATTAAAATGTCATAAGTGTAACCTGAGTGTTCTGAGTGCTCTGGTCTCCAGGCAAGTGCAGGTGAGGGGAGTCAAGAAGGCCTCTCCAGAAGCGTTCGGAGCCACGCCCTGGGAGCCAGGGCTCCTCTGTGAAGCCCCATAGAGGCAGGGGGAAGGAGTAAGTGGAAAGGCCCTGGAACACCACCCGGGCAGGGAGAGGTCAGCCATGCTGGCCCGGAGGCAGAGAGAGAAGGTGATGAGGCCAGGAGACCGGAGGCCTGGGTCAGAAGGACCTGCGTATCAGACTAAGACATGCTGCACTTTTTTATGGTGCAAATTACCTGCATTTAGAATTAGGTGGCCGGACTCAGTTTGATTGATCCCAGTTTTGTTGGCAACATCGAAGGCACCATAATCAGTGGAACATGCCCGCCTCCGTCTCTCCATCAGGCCTGATCAGACATTGACCTTGGCTAGGTCATTGTCACAGAGCTTCTTCACAGCTTGCTTAATCAGGTGCTTGTTGGTCTTGCCGTCCACAGTGAACACAAGTGCGCTGCTGTCCTCTGTCTTCTTCACGGCTGACTCTGGTCAGGGGGACGTGGTGGCACAACGGTCAGGGTTGTTTCTCCTCGGGGCACTTCTCCAAGGATATTCGGGCCATCGCGGTGTCTGGGGACAGCAGAGGTGCATGATGTGCGGATCTTCTTTGTATGGCTGTGGATGCCTTTCAGTACTGCTTTCTCGGCTTTCAAGGCTTTTGCTTTGTCTTCAGCTTTGGGAGGGGCCAGGAGCTTCCTTCTTCGCAGTTGGCACCATGTTGGTGAAAAGGCACATCTACAGCCAACCACCCTGAATGCACCTATTGCCTTTGAAGGGTGATAGGAAGGGAGAGGGCTCAAAAACCATGAGACTGTCGAACGGGCTTCTGAGCTGGAAGAGGATGGAGGGAGAAGGACCATATGCCGGGCAGTAGGATGCTGCGGTAGAGGCAGGCAAGGTGTGACTGGTGTGGGGTCAGCACGGACAAAGGGTTTACCTTGAGGGTGGAACAGCGAGGGTGTGGACTGAGCTAAGGTGTGAGAGAGCCCAGGGCTCTTGGGACAGTAACTGCAGTGGCAAAGCTGCCTGAGAAGATGGATCAAGAGTCTTTAAAAGACTCTTTCGTGTCATGTACTCTGCCAACAATGGAGCCCACGCTGGATCCCGGGAGTTTTCTTTCTGAGACTTGAGTTCCTCCAAAATTCCTTTCAGTCCTGTCCTTGGGACCAGCAGTGCCCAGAACAATCGTTAGGATGTGGACAAGGGACACGTTCACATCTCCAGTGACATCTGCTCTGAACATTCTAGATGTTCAAGGCTCAGAGTAGGACGAAGGAGGTCAGTAGGGAGGTCAGGTGGAGAGAGGGAATTTGCCCCTTGAGCTGACACATCCTTGGGAAGTCTGGTTCCAAAGGTGGTTGACCCAGTTTTGGCCTGTTGGAACTGATGCTGGTCCGCTTGGTGGTGAACTTGCCAGGTCACTGCCAGCTGTTGCAGAGGGTTACATCACCAGCTTCCCATATGCAAATCAAGCCCTCTGCCACCAGTGCCAAGGTCCACGTGGCCATGTGATTTCGCTTCTGTAAACTCTCTTATCGTAGCACTTGCACATTGTGGCCCTGCTGTTAAACAAATCAATCACAAAATAAACCTTGGCTTCACATTTTGTACAGACACACTTAACTGACACATATACAAACAAAGTCGCTTAGCTACCGCACAGACCCTGTGTCACGGGTGGCAACCCTGCCAGCGTTTCCTCCTCTACGTTGTACGTCTCCTGGGGAGACAGGTCAAATGCCCAGCCTCAGCAGGGCCTGCTGTCACTGTCAAGGCAGTTTCCAGGCCCTTGTCAGTTATCTAGAGGTAGAGTAGGTGCGACTGGGTGCCCAGGTAGAGCTGATGACTCACCCGAGCTCACCCGCTGGAAACCGCTCTGTCTGTTACAGGGGCGGCTGTGGTGGGACGAATAAACTACCAAGTAAGCAGGTTTTACAACAGCGAGGGGTGGGCGCCTTACTAGGAGCTGGGACAATGGCATCTCAGTACTGTATTTTTAATCCAGATGACAGAACACTACATCCCTTGAATTTGTTCTATATCTTCTTACCAATCTCTGTGCTGAGTGCTCCATTATCCTCCACAGTGTTTGTTTTGAAACCACCCATGTCCTTCCTCCTCTCATGGAAACCACCTGTAGCTGCCACCCTGGGAGCCGAGGCAAACATTTGTTTTTGATAACAGTGCATTTTGAATGTCTGTGGTTTCAATTTCTATTTTTGTCCCTGACCGTCCTAACTTCGATCTCTTCCTCCCTTTTACGGTGGCCCTGCTCTCCACAGGCATTGATAGTTGGCCCAACATAAACTATGACAAGACAATTGCAAAATAGTCTCTGTTACTCCCAGAAAATCTTGTGAAAGACCAAAGCTACAAAAGTCCAGCACAAGGTCATGTTTGGCCCTGTATTGCCGATCTGCACCAGAGTCGGTGCCAAGAGACCATCTCTTTTCTGACCCAGACCAATACCAGAGGTGCACACCGCACCCTGTTAGAAAGCTCAGGGGTCTCCACTGACTTGGAAAGTCTGTGCTCTCCGGGTTGTCCTTTGCCTCTGAACTCTAGGTCCACCTCACTCAGAAGTTCTTCCCTGAGCAACGTGCAACTCTCTATGCAACAGGTACTTTTATCACTTGAAAATCTGGAAATTTGTCTAATAATTTTAGAGTTTTCAACTATATTGTTTAAAATGATCTTAATAGCAATTCACATAATGAACTCAGGGCCTTGGTTTTTTGAGAAAGGGTCTCACTGTGTAGCCCAGGCTGGCCTCAGAATCACAGAGCCTTTTCCTCAGCCTTGCAAGTGCTGAGATTACAGGTGCGTGCCTCCATGCCCGGCTTCTTACTTAGAGACGGGTTCTTGCTGTGTAGATCAGGCTATTCTTGAATACGTGATCCTCCTCCTCGTCCTGGAATTACTTGTGTGCCCAGTTTATTCCTGTTTCATAGAACAGAAGGCCAAGGTTTCCTGGGCAGTAAGTAACAACACTTGTACTAAAGAGTGGGTGATATGAATGGTAGTCTAGGATGTTTTCTATACCATAACACTGCCCATCACTGTGGCCGTGAGTGTCTAACTTGGGCTCTGAAAGAACTCCCTAGGGGTTTGTTCCAACACAGATTTCTGGGGTTCACTCCGTAGCATTTCTGATTTCATGGGTGTAGAGGGGCCTGAGATTGTTGTCACTCAAAACCGTGCCCTCTCTTTCTCTTTGGCCTTCCCTTCTCCACTTCCCTTCCAGCTAGGGATGACCATCTTCTCATTTAGTTTCTACCGGTGAGATGTCCTTCAGGGAAAACTTGTGGTTTTCTCATGAAAGGAGACAGAGTTGGCCCCTCACGTTCCTCTTTCTACCTGCCTGGGACATGGATGTCATGCTTGGCGGTACCTAGGCCACCTAATAACAACCAATACGTTAAAGTCAGCAGGATCAGGAGAGGTTGAGCTCCTCATGGCCCTGAACTCCTTTCCCCTAGATTTCTTAAAGTATGAGACAAATATTATTTCAACCACCATTGGCAGAGTCTTTGTAACTTGTAGTCAAATGCGTCTCTGAGAAAGAGGAGAAAGGTGTCAAAGAGCCTAGGGAAATGGCATGTAATGGTTACTTTTGAGGCTCATTCTATAAGTGCCACTGTGCTGAGACCGGGCTCCTGTCCCCAAGGTGTTTCTAGTCATAGTAAAAAAGACCGCCTTGGAGACACATAAATACACTGTGACAGGTGCTCAGGCACAAACAGAACTCTACAGAACTTCAGAGGGAGCCCTGCATAGGTGGTCGGGATGCTCCCAGAGGATGACCTCCCAGCAAGGTCTTGGGGTTGACAGAGTTCTGCCAGGTGGAAAGGAGGAAAACTTTCTCTCATTGTGACCCTTCTGTCCCTTATCCATGGGGCCCAGAGACTGACCTAGTTCGGTGTGTCTTTGGGCAAGAACTGCAACATAATTTCTAATTAGACAGTAGAGGATTCACAACCCAAGCTTCTGGCAGAGCCAACTGCAGGAACCTCAGTCTAACAAACAAGGAGGGATGTTGTGAGGGTTGGCAAAGCCCCCTGTCAGCAGGTCTAGGAAGCCAGAAACCTGGAGCTGAAAGACACGAGCAAGAGTGGGAAGGACACTCAGGGCAGGCAGAACATGGCTCAATGCGACCAAGAGAAGCTTGCAGTTCAATAAAAACCCTTTTGCATTCTTATGGTCTTAGTTCCCCTTGTGCTGCTATAATGGGAGATTTGAGACTGGGTAACTGAGGACCAATAGGGATTTATCTGTCTGGCTTGTGGTTCTGGAGGCTGCGAAGTCTGAGGCTCAGTGGTCCACATCTGTCAAGGGCCTTCTCCCTGTGTCATTCACCCCATGGTGGTGGGTGGAGGGGCGTGGAGACTCGTGCCTGAGTGTGTGATTGTTCATTGTAGCAGGTCAACTTGACTCCAGTAAGAAATGCCTTGCGGATTAGTAAAGCGCAGTTGTGGGTGTGCCTGGGAATGCCTGGGACGCAGGCCAGTGAACGAGCAGAGGAGGGGTGGAAACGCCCCCGACCTGGGATACAAGAGGCACAAGCCAATGTTCAAGTCGGATGAGATGGGAAGGGAAAGCTGAAGGAAGCGTGCCTGCTTGAAGAGCTCAGCCTTCCAGGGCCAGTACCGCCTTCGCTGCCATCACCCTGGGACATCCGTCTGCAAGTCATAAGTGTCCTTGGCCTTCCAGTGCACCAGTGAGTTTCCCCTGAGCTTCTGGGCTTTGATCTTGAACTGCGTTGTGTCTTCGAACCTTTTCATTCTTCGGCTTCCATCACTGTGGGCTGAGCAGCTGCTGGGTCCTCCTCCAGTGCACAGACGGACACCGGACGCTGCCTAGCTACCAGTCACCTTGATCGTTCTGTGGGCATTTTCTGTTGACCCTGTTCCTCTGGAGAAGCCTGATGAATACCAGGAAGAAGGAGCCTGAATTAGTCTGTTCACAAGGGAATCACTTCCACGATGAGTAGCCCTGCCTGTGGTGGTGGTGGGGTCCATCTGTGAAAGCTTAGTGCCCAGGGCCCACTCACCTCTCAAAGGGAGGGCCCCTCAGTCCTCCGGGCGGTCTTCTCTGTCACACGGAAAGCCTGGCTTCTGGACCCTACCTCCCTGATACATTGGGCATTTCTGCCCAGGGCCTGGCGTATGTCCTGGTGCTCCTCTGCCTCCCAGGCAGAGGTGAGGTCCTGGCCCCTGAGACTTGTCTTTCCTCTCGCCGTGCCCTGATGTTTGTTTGAAACATGGTGGAAACCTGTCCCTTGAAGCACACTTTCCATTAGAGACTTATTCACCACAAGCTCTGTTTACTTTCTGGGAAATCCAAGCCTGGATGGGAAGAGTCTCCAGTTACCTCTGCTGTCCACCTGCTCAGCCTTCCCCGAGACTAACAACAGATCTGTTTAGAATGAGGAAAGAGTGAACTGCAGGGGAAAGCAAATTAACCTTCAAGCGATGATTGAATCACATAGTGATGGCGATGGTGTGTTCAGGAAGCCAGTGCAGGGCATGCACCTTCTAGCAGACCTGAAGACAGTGAGGGCAGAGTGAGGTGTGTCTTGAGTCCTGGGGAAGTGAGAAAGAGGAGGCTGGAGGGAGGCAGTGGACAGCCTGGGTGACCACTATGGAATATCCATTTTATTCTGTGGGCAGCCGAAGTCATGAAAAACCAATAAACTGTATTGAGTCATGGCCCTGTTCATTTTTGCTTTTAAGCGGGTTACTATGTTAGAAGTTGGCTTATTTCTGTGACTGGCCATAGAGAAAAGCCAGGTGAGGCTAATAAAAGTTTAAGCCAGGGAGTAGAAATAGAGATAGAAAAAAACAGACACAGGCCTGGATGAAAATCAACTCAATTTGGTTATTGGTTATGAGGAACTGATGGCAATAACAGAAACAGAAGCTGAAAATTGCACAATTTGTAACTTGGAAGACGGGGCAGTCAGTGAAGCAATTTACCTAAGAGTATGAACACAGCAGATATTGCTAGGTAATGGGGACAGGTGATGGAGAGGAAGGAAAGAAATTTAGTGCTGGTGCCTGCCAGATGCTGTTGACATATATTTTTGCTATTAAAACAATGTGAAGTAGTACTGTGGTGCCCATTTCACAGATGACAAAACAGGTTCAGGGACATTGTTGCTAACCCACAGCCACTCACACAGTGAAGATGTCGGGACTAGAAACCGTCCCCTGGTCCCACACTTGGCTCCATATATTCTCAGCCTTTCAGGCAGCTAAAAGCTGCTTAGGACAAGGTCCAGAACTTGGGAGACAGGAAGGAGGTGCAGGCATCGGGTTGGTGGTCTTGATGGGTAGATGCCTCTTGCATCACAGGAGCAGGTGAAATTTCCTGGGGAAAGGGCCCAGCATACAGAGAGGAGAAAAGGACAGGCGCTGGGACCTTCATGTCTGACAGTGATGTCAGTTAAGTCTTGTGAAGCCTCGTATCACAGGAAATGCAAGGAACAAGGCCGGGATTGTTTTTTCCCTCATCGTGAAGTTCAGAGCAGGGGCTTTCACGCACAGGACTCAGCTTCATTCAGACCCAGCCCTGCTTTTTCCTTTACCATGCTCCATCCCACCTTCAGATTTGGCCCACTTCTCAGAATGTCCTCTGGAGGCCCTACCATCCTGCTGTAGGCAGCTGGAAGGAGGAAGATGCCAAAGGAAGAGCGAGTCTGCCTGGCTTCTTTCCAGGAGACCCTGCTGTAAAGCTCGGGCTTACATAGACCAGAGCTGAGAGCTGTCTTCAAGGGGGTTGGAAATGGGGTTCTTTATAGTGCCAAGTAGACCAGCTTCTCTGGTTGGGGAAGGAAAGAGAACAGAAACTGGGCAGGCTATGAAAACTGCTACAAGGAGGTAGGAAGAAGAAACAAAGCTAAAGAATTTTTACAGAAAGAGTTAAGAAAGGGGAGAGCCATGCACGATGGCTCATGCCTGTAATCCCAGCACTTAGGAGGCAGGAAGATCACAAATTCAAGGTCACTGTGGGTTACATGACAAAACCCTGTCTAAAAGAAAAAAAAAAAGTGAAGGGAGAAGAACTTTATGAAAACTATGCATGATGCTTTTAGCTTCAAGTTGTTGAAAATTCAGTTCAAAGTAGCATAAACTTGGCTCAGGTAATCAAAAGGAATTTAATCAAAATCCAGAGGTAAAAAACAGTTACCTTTCTTGGGACTCTGGCTTTGTGACTTGGCTATTTTCTTGCCCTTCCCCCTCTTGGCCTTGCTTTCAGGCTGGCTTCAGACCTGTAATAAAGCAACTGAAGTTGCTCCAGGACGCGCATATGCATGCCACATGGTCAGGCCATCTCCATAACAAAATTCCTGAAATTCGTTCATTCAGTCAAAATTATTCCCAAGTACCCAGTGTGTGCCAAGCACTTTTCTAGGTGCTGGAGACAATGTGAATAAACCAAACATGGATCTTGGTTTAGTCATCAATTGCAGTGTAATGAATTATCCTCAAACGCAGAGGCTTAAAATATCAAACACTGGTGTCCCATTCTTTGGGTAAGGACCCTGCAGCTTAGACGGGTGCCCCGGACTGGGCGTCTCTCAGAAGGCTGGAATTGGAGAGTCTGTGGGGCTGTGGTCATCAAAAGGCCAAGGGGGAGCTTCTGCGCCCCCGCCCCCATGGCTGTTGCCACAGACATCGGGTTTATTGCCATATGGTCTCTTCTCTGGGCTGGGGGAGGGAACAGGAAGGAGCAGTCAGTCTTCTTGTACTGTAATCTGAGAAATGACATCCACCACTTTGGCCATATTCTGATCCTTTCAAGGCATACCGCTAAGCCCAGCCCACACTTGAGGTATGAGTACCAGGTGGTAGGGATGGAAGGAGACCACTCAGAGTGCCTACTTGCTATACATTAAATCAAACCCACCAGCAAATCCTTCCAAATATATGTAAGGGAGATAATGTCACAGTACAGAGATAGTAAGATCATTACTATTTCCACTATCTTTATGTGATCTCCACAATCACACGACTTCTTTGATTTAGTCTCCTCCCTTGCCCATGCAGTTCTGGCCACATCGGTGTTATGATTCATTAATGATAAAGACACCAAGTGTCCTGTGATGGTGGTAAATGCCTGTCATTCCAGTTCTCTAGGAGAGTAAGAGACCAGGCATTGCAAATTGGATTCCAGCCTGGGCTATCATGTTCTGTCTAGATTTCCTCCTAAAGCCTCATGGACTCAGGTAGAGATTTGGGGAGGTGACTGGATCTCTGGGGTGGTATGATACTTCTCAGGACATTAGTCTGCTGCTGCATTTACAGCTAAATGTAAGGTTCAGAGGTCAGCCGTGTTGGAGGAGGTGGAGGTGTGTGGCCTGGAAGGATCTATCTCCTTCCCTCTTCCCTCGCTTGCTCTCCGCTTCCTGCCACAGGCCCTGAGCCATTCCTCTCCTGCTCTTTCGCCCTGCTTTGGAGCCAGCCAACTATGGACTGAAACCTTTACAAACTGTGAGCCAAACTAGATCTCTCCTCCTTTGAGCTGTAGGTATTGGGTTTTGTGTCTCAGAGATGAGGTGGTAACGAAGTCACCCTGTCTCAAAAAGTAAGAAAAGGACTGGAGATGAAATGCAAAGGCCCTAGGTTCAATTTCCAGTATCAAAGCATTTATAAAAAGACACCAAACATGCTCCTACTGCAGGGAGTTCACATCTGCTCTTCCATCCAGCCAGACTGCTCACTACCTCAACTAGTTCAGACTCTACTCCAGCGCTCTTGGATGAGAAAGGATTTCCTTTGCTCTGCTTTCTTTCTTGACATGGTGTCTGTTACCACCTGGGATATTATCTACGTCTCTTGGTTGTCTTTCTCCACCAACTAGAGTACAGCTCTGGGGGGAGTAGCCTGCAAAGAGTCAGGGTCAGCAGCTCCATGGTGGGGGATTTTGGAGGGAGTGAGGGAAGGAAGAGACCTGGTGGGTGCTGGCCTCTCTTTCAAACATCTTGAAGTTAGAAACAGAAGTACAAGACTGAGAGATAAAAAATTAGAAAATGTTTATGTCACTAAACAAAGGCTGCAACATTAAATCCCAGACCACCCCAAGAGGGTAATTATTTTCACTAAATATGACATGGGTTAGAATCTTTACAATGGAAAAAAACTTAGCAAATTGTTAGGAAAAAAACTGAGACTCTAATAGGAAATTGACAAAGGACATGAACAGACAGTTCACAAAGAAGGAAGTACAGCTAGTAAACAAAGATAAAGTGAAAATCTTTGGCATTATTAGCAAGGGAAGAAATACAGATTAAAACCACAAGATTATCTGTTTTCAACTATCAAATGGGCAAACAAGGCTGTTTGTATAATTTAACTCATAATTCTCATTCATGGAATCTGAAGAAACTAAGCCAAAATACAGATGAAGGAATTGGCCATAATTCTATTTAAAATAATTAATAGTAGGAAATAATCCAAGGGCTTTACACCAAGAGACTAGCTTAGAAAGCTGGCATATTTGTGTAACAGAAAATAAAACAGCATAGCACATATAAAATGGGAAGAATTTATGTTAACACAGGACAATGCCTATCTTGTGATCGATGGGGGAGAAAGCAAAACTGTACCTCGAACTCCGTACTGTATCTTCTTGCCTGTGGGAAATTCTGTGCAGAAGAAGTGCCCTGGGGCTGTTCTTCCTCGAAGCACACCTTCCTGAGTGCTGGGGACTTCTGTGCTAAGCCTCAGGGTTCAAAGATAACTCTGAAAGTTCTGCCCTTTAGCAGTCTGCTGCAAATCAAAATTTGAAAAACGATTCTTCAGGAGTAAATAAGAAATCTCAGAAGATACAGATATCACTAGAATTCAAAACTATCACAGGACAAATGAGCTCAACTGCCCCGGAAACGTCAGCACACAGCTGGACCTTCAGAGGACAGCAGGGAACTGTGGGCACAACTGTGCTGTCCCCTGAGTTCTCAGAGACCTTAGCGCTGGTGCTGAGGTGGTCTCGGCTTTAAATGAATGGAAGTCAAACTGTAGCTAATGGGATTACAAGATGAAATCGAGACTCCCAAACACTTGTTTTCTAACTTTGTGCTAGAAGAGGTCTGGTGAACTGTGCCTCTGGCGGATGACTGCATATGGGCAAAACTCCTTGCATCTTGGGGTCATTGCCCTGCCCATCTCTCTGGGGAAGCTGGGCGTGGGATGCTTGCTGTGGAGTCAGGACAGGCCAGGCTGCCTGTCTCTAGACTTCTGTGTAGTGGTGACAGCATAGAAACACCTTACTGTCCGGAGTCTGGCGAGATCAACCTGTAGTCACGCGCCACACAACAGTATTTCATCAATGACTGTGCTATGGACTGAAGAATTCTCTTTGCCTAGCGAGGATGCAGTGCTGCATGCTTGGAAATCCACTGCATTACCAGTTTCATGAAAGTACAGCAGAGGACCTGAGAACTGCTTCAGAAAGTGGCAGGAACGATGGGAGGGTGATGGGCCTTTCCACTGTACTAAGTTCTGATCACTTTTGTGCATTTCGTGCATTTCCAGTCCGCTGATAGACTACGCCCTGGAGGTTTGTCTAAGGACTGTGGGTAGGGTGCTATATAAGAGGGTGACGTGAGAGACCCTTGTTTTTTTCTTCTTTTCAAGAACTACTATGCCTTTATTCTTTTTTTTTTTTTTGAGACAGGGTCTCGCTTTGTAGTTGAGGCTGGCCCTGAGCTCACTATGTAGCCCAGACAAGCCTGGAACTCAGCAATCCTCCCGTCTCTGCCTCCCCAGTGCTGGGATTATAGGCGTGAGCCACCACGCCTGGCACTGTGGTCTGTGGTATTGATTGCTGGTGGGTGTGAGTCACCACGCCCAGCATT